>JAGKTI010019132.1:245-17201 GCA_018397915.1 Birgus latro | reverse complement strand
GTCCACCATGCTGTTCCCTGAACCCCCTTTCGTCTTCTTTTCACCCAACACACCACCTCACATGCTGCACAGATTTCTTCTGTGAATACCTTGCACACACCCTCCACGTCCCCCATCTGTTCCAATCGATATTTACCCAGTCTCTCCTCCACTTCCCTTCTATATTCAGCCTTTATTCCATCCTCTTGAAACTTTTCTACCCTCCTTGTAACAAATACTTCCTCCTGTCTTTCCCTTCTTCTCTTTCTCCATCTTGTTTGGATTCTGATTCTGACCACCACTTGGTGGTGGTCAGAAAGTCCACTCCCCCAACCTCTATATACTCTTGTAATAGTCGATTACTGTATATTAAACCAACACACAATCCCAGACCAGTTTCCTTGTCTTGCAAAATATTGGACATGTAAAAAATGTTTTTTCCATAATCGATTTTTATTTATTTTTTATTTTTTAATGTGTCCGACTCTGGGCATATGCTTCACAGCCTGCTATCAAGGTCCATACCATACACCTTGATCAAGAGTCACGCAAATACACTGCTTTCTCCACATATACAGGGCATTACCAATATAAACGAATGATGACGGGGTAAAGGACAATGCCAGGCACATTCCAACGATTAATGAACTGTCTACTCTCTGGAATGCTAGGAAATGGAATATTTGTCTACTTGGGTGACATCATAATTGCAACACACACAAGAGATGAACATCTACAGAAATTTGACCAGCTCCTACACAAGTTAGCCAATGCTGGTTTGAAATTTAAGCTAAAAACAACTTATGTTTAACGAAATGAAATTCTTAGGCCACAGACTAGATGCAGAGGGGATCTACACATCTGATGATAAAATATAAGCAGTAAAGGATTTCCCTGAACCCACAAATATGGATGAAGTAAGACAATTTTTAGGTCTGGCGGGCTATTACAGACCTTTCATACATCAATTCATTCATATAGCAGAACCATTATTCCACCTACTGAAAAATCATGCTGTATTTGAATGGGGAGAGGAACAAAAACTAGCATTTAATATATGAAAAGATAAACGTGCATGTGCACCTTGCTTGGCCTATCCTAATTTCACAAAACCATTCATTATTTGCACAGATGCATCTCTTAAAGGATTAGGGGCCGTATTGATGCAAGAAGATAAGTGTGGAAAAAATCAACCAACTGCATTCACTAGCAGACAAATAAAAGGTGCAGAGAAAAATTATTCCACTACAGACCTAGAGGCACTTGCAGTGATCTTTGCATTACAAAAGTTTCTAGATTTCGTATATGGTTACGAAATTCACCTATTCACTGACCATAAACCGCTAGTGGGCATGTTTCAAGAAAAACTCCGCTCTGGGAGGAGAGCAAGATGGAAAAGTATGATTGAAAACTATAAGGTACATATTCATTACATTCAAGGCCAAATAAATCTCGTCACTGATGCACTATCTAGGAACCCAACGACAGTTCATGTCGCGACATTAGGTCTCAAGGAAATCATCCCAAACCATGATGAAATCTCGAAAGCACAGAGGCTCGATCCAACGTGATCTAAAGTTATATAGAAGTTGGAAAGTGGCCAGGACATACAATTACCCAAGCTACATATACCACTCGAACAATTCACAATAGTCGAAAATGCCTTATATAGGATGAACCCAGGACAACCAAACCATAGAAGAAATAATAGAAATTAGTGGTACCTAATGAAATGATACCTCACGTATTAAGGACGATACACGATAGTCCACAGGCAGGACATCCTGGCAAGGATAGGACGGTTAGACAAGCCCGGATGTTATACTGATGGCCATCGATTTGAAAAGATGTATATAATCATAATGCGATACACAAAGGCTACACGTTAATGCATGTGCCTATAGGGAAATATCCTGTATCTAACCAACCATGGGACGTTGTCGGGGTTGCCTTAAGTCACTCTTATCTGACAATAATAATCAGCATCTCTTCGTTCCTACAGACCTTTTCTCAAGATATGTAATTTTAGTCCTAGTTAAGGATAAGACAGCAGAAACAGTGGCAAGGGCAGTCATAGATAACATTATATGTAGGTTCACCACACCGAAGGTATTAATAAGTGATAATGGAGGTGAATCAATTCTGAAATCTTGCAAGAAATATGTAAACAGTACAATATAAAAAAAGATAAATGTCTTAGCCTATCACCTAGCATCCAGTGGGTTGGCAGAAAGACAAAACAGAAAAGTGTTGGATGTGCTACGACACATTCTCAATGAAAATTATGCAAGCTGGGATGATTGGATTCCCAGAGTGGAAGCATCAATAAATTGTGCAAATAAACAAGTCTAAAGGAGACACACCACATTTCATTATCTACGGGACAGCCAAAAAATTACCATATGAAATTCTGAAAGGTGAGACTTAGCCTGTATACAATTATGGCGATTATCCTAAACTACGTTTACGTGAATTCCAGGATATACACAAAAGGGTGAAGAAACAATTATCGATGTCCAAGGAAGAAATGACGGAGTCATTAAACAAAAAGGCAAAAGAATCAACTATCAGCTTAGGAGACATTGTCTATGGTATCATTCACACTTGAGACAACAAATTATCACCGAAATTTGAAGGCCCATACAGAGTAATTAAAAAGACAGCAAACAAGGTAATAATTAGATTACTGTCGAGTGGCGAAGAAGAAGTTCATGTTAATCATATAAAAAGGGTCCCAAGGAATTTAGCAGGGAATTATGCAACCTTGGACATCACCGAAAAAGCGAACACAAACAATGAAAACAAATTAGAGGGAATCAATACATACAAAAATGAATTAAGACTGGATAACAAAGAAGCAAAAATAGGTGGAACTGTTGCTACAATACAGCATTTTCTTGATCTAGGTATCGACTTAAACTCCTTCTATAAGTGAAACAACGAGCAAACTTATTGTTCTCCAAGAGCCAGTTGTAATGCACATCATCACTATCATCGACCGCAGCATGACTGGATTAGCAAAATAATAGATTTTTCTTTCGGTAGGTAACGATGAGGGGACTTATACCATCTATTCTCATCTATATAGCAAGAGGATCAGCTCACTTAGACCCTCAACGTATAGTAAGGCAAGGGTGCCTCATAGCCCCAACGGCCTCGACAGCAATCGTGAAAGACATGAGTGCTGAAATTAGTTTGGACATCTTGTATGAATTACTGGTATTGATGGAGAACATTGCCAAGCCACTGAGGACACTGGAAGCTATGGTAAGAAGTTCTGCTTCAGAAGTTCATAACACAAAGGAAGTGATGGAATTAATGAAGTTAGCAAAATGGAAGTTAGGTCACATACACGTGAGAGGCGCGGTTTGTTCGATTTGGGTTGTGCAATTCTAGGGAACATTGTTGGATTCGCTACAGAAGATCTTAAGAAATAAACAACAAATTTAAGAAATAGCCCAGGTATTAACATATCAACAGAAGCTAGTTGACAATCAGAACACAGCACTGATGACGATCTCAGAAAGGATACCTCACAAGAGTGTGGACAAAAGAAATGCAAAATAAATTTGTCTTCGTGACAGTTGGCTGGCATGACTGTCCTGAACAATTTTCCCTGAAAGCAATGATCATTGGCCCGGTAAAGGCATACTAGAGCTTATGTGATGTCCCATCCCAGGCATGGCCAGGTTAATTGCAAGGGGCAAGGAAGATTTTTCCATACTGATTTTGTAGCTGAGCTCTCCACTGCTTTGATTTCCCGGAGTATATGGTTGTGACACTCCTCTTTGGTGGCCGCTGGAAGAAGCCTGTCATAGTGATACATTAATACATTGGATTCCTCTGATACCTGACGATGTGCCAGCACCTTTGTTAGTCTGACAAAGATACGAAGAGCTAGGCAGAGAATGAAGGGTAAGCACATGAACTGAAGTCAGTTCGTCTAGCCGAATTGCTAGGAATTTTCTGTAATGCAGGTGGATGGTAGTGTATCAGTAGGCTTCATGGAGGTCAAACGTTATAAGCTATTCTTCCTCCTGGTGGAGACAAGTTGAATCTGACTTATCATGAACATCCTGAAGCAGTGTGTAGTAATGTACTGTCTGAGGTTGTTGATGTCCGCTACCAGTCTTTCTTGTGATGGTTATTGCGTGGGAATGGTGAAGGGACGGCACAGGAACACTGGTCACGAAGTGCTGTCCACCCTGACTGTGGCCAAACCTGTGCATCGTCTGCCAGGGACCTGGGGGAGTGCTGGCCCATACTAGATGGGCTGGAGCCCCATTTGTCTGTGCTGCTAGTGTAATGCTCCTTGGCTAGTGTTAAATTTCGAGGAGTGGAGGGCTTCATCACCATCTCATCCTCATCCTGGCCATGCTCAGTGGCAAAAGGTTGCTGCCTTGTTGTCTGACCATGTTCAGTTGGAGCACCTGTATGAGGATGTTGTCTTCTGACGCCATTAGTTGCACAATACCATCTTCTTCAGGGAAAGGGAGGGCAGTCATTGCAGTATTGTAGGTGTCTGTGATGGCTTTACCATTGATCACTGAATGCCCTGCTCTCATCTGCACCTTCGTGAGCTGGATAGGGTGGAACTGAACTTCTGTGGGTTTCCTGCAGGGTTAAGATCCCTTGTAGTTTGGTGGACAGCATTCTAATAACAGTTTGTCTTATTGTCTGAGAAAGCATCGATGGATGTGCCTTCCAAAAGCAGATTTTTATTCTTTGAGACTGACTGCCAGTTAAAAATCAAGGGGTCCTCGCTAGGTTCAGCTATCCCGTCCTCCTCATTCTCTTATCCCTGAGGATGTAAATTCGCATAGCTGTTGAAGGAGGATTAAATCTTTCTCATCTTCTCGAACATATAATCTGGCTGGGATCCCCTGTTGAGTGATTGTTAAGATTCCAGAGACAAGGATCAGGAGGAAGAGGGACTTGAGGAGTATCAGCGTCTAGTATCCTGGCTGCATTATAGTTTTGCAACAGCTTCTTATAGAGTTTTCAATGACTTCACGAGTTAAACTATGGTAGGTGGAGAAGTAGCAGCATGGAAGTAGAGTGAGGTCAACCAGTGAGCTTTGCAAAACTGTGAACAGTGGTAGAGCTTACTTTCCCACACCAACCTCTGGTCCGGGACAGGCACGTTGCGACAAGTGGTGGAGGGAGTGGTGGATTACTTGCATTGTCTCTCCCCTCCCACTCCACCATCCTTTGCCTGTTTGCCTGTCTCTGCAATGGTCTAGGCGTTGGTGTAGTGGGTGAGGTAGTGTGTCGTGGCCTTCCTTCATCCATCTCAAAACACTGGTTGGCTGGAGGAGCCAGGTGATAAATTTTCAGGTCATTCCACCAAGGAGGAGGCGGTGGCTCAATCGGTAGAGAGGTGGTCTGCAGTCCTACCGGACCCAAGTTGAAATCCCTGCCCCAACAGTTTAAGGATTTGAATTTCATGAAATCATACTTTACTGATCTACCTGAGAACCCGCCAGTATGTTGTAAAAATACCCCCGCTAATACCAATACACAAGTCCTGTATAAGACAGCCCTAGCATGTATTCATTGTGGACAGTGGGTGTTAGCGCCGAAGTAGTGACATTTAGAGAGGTGTATGGTATGCAGGAAGACTACTGGGCCGTGACAGCAGGCTGTGAAGCCTATGCCCAGAGTTGGACACATAAAAAAAATAAATGGTGCTCAGCCATTGACAATTGAAACTGAACAATACTTAAAAGCACTAAAACTTACTGCTGCTGGTTATGATGAATTTCCTCCTAAATAACACTTTCAACTCCAATTGCACATATAATTAACCTTGCATTTCGGACGGGGATTTTTCCAGATGAACTAAAGATGGCCAAAGCGATTCCCTTGCATGAGTCTGGTAGTAAGGATGATATCAGCAACTATCGTCCAGTTTCACTACTTCCGGAACTCAGTAAAATAATTGAAAAAGCTGTCTGCATCCGTCTTACTAACTGTCATGAAAATAATAATTTACTCAGTGATAGTCTATTTGGATTCCAGCGGAATCGATCTACAGAGTCGCCTGTTCTACAATTTGTTAAAAATGTATACGAATATTTGGAAGAAAAGATATATGTTGCAGGGGTGTTTATTGATTCATTCAAAGCGTTTGATTCCTTGAACCATCATATGTTAATTAATAAATTAAAACATGTTGGGATTAGAGGTGTACCACTGCAGCTATTTAAGAACCACATCAGTAATAGGTCGCAAGCAGTCTATTGTAAAACTAAGTATTCTCTTTTTAAATGTATATCAAAAGGAGTACCTCAGGGATCAGCTTTGGGCCGTATATTGTTCCTTGTCTGTATTGATGATATACTGTAAGTTGTGCTAGCTCCAATTTCAAATTTGTTTTACATGCTGATGACACCAATCTTCTATTAGCAGATAAGAATATTACCTCTTTACACAGCAATTTGAGCAGAGAGTTAAATTCAATTGTTAAGTGGGTTAAATGTAATAAACTACAGTTAAATGTTACTAAAACTAATTATATTTTCTTCCAAAATCGTACTGTGAAAAACAGTATGCCTCCTTTTATATTAGAGGGTGAAATAATAAACCGGGTTGACAACACAAAGTTTCTTGGCATCTATATCAATGAAAATTTAAATTGGAGTTGTCACATTAATGCAGAATTCATGAAACTATAAAAAATGTGTGGTGTATTATATAGGATCCGTTATCACCTTACCACTGAAGCTATGATTAGCATATATTATACGTTATGTTACCCTCACCTTATCTACTGTGTGTCTGTGTGGGGCTGTACCTGGCCATCATTCTTGAACAGAATAGCAGTAAAGCAAAAAAAAAAAAAAAATCTGAGATGCATATATTTTAAAGGTAAATTTGACTCCACTGACAACATATTTATGTCTGCAAAACTGCTCATGTTTCAATTTTTTTTTCTGTTATTTCTTTTTAATGATATCAAAGACTGCTCAGGAAATAAAGTGTTTACATTAGTAAACAATATTCACAACACAAGAGGGCATAACATTAACCTCATATGTCCACAGTTTCGAACAGTTCTTTTAAAAAATAGCATACTATATACCGGTCATCAGTCATGGAACTCTGTGCCTGCAAATATGAAGGGTCTTGTTAATTCATGTAATAGACCTTTATTTAAAAGGAAAATCAAAGGTTATATATTTACAATGTACAATGTTCGTAATTTCTGGGTAATGCTAGAGTATTTATGTATGTATATATGTATATACACTATGTGTGTGCATGTGTATGTATATGTGTGTATCTATATATGTGTATATGTGTGCATGTGTATGTATATGTGTATATCTATATATGTGTATATGTGTGCATGCATATGTATTGTGTAATATGTAATAAGTGCGTAAGTATATATAATATAGGATATTAGATCTGTGTATTTGCCTGTACTAAATCTAAGAAACAACATAACCACTATCGTATCTGCCAAGGAGCTCCGGCTTGGCAGACCGTGCTGCTTCTTATTTCGTATTGTATTAATATATGTACTATGTTCTCTTACTGGCAATATATATTTTTTTCCTTTACTTTACTGTACAGTGGTGGTGCCATTATGGCGTTCTCTATGGCCAATGGCTTTCCCTCTGCTTGTGCCTCATTAGGCCAGGGTGAGGTGCTGACATTGAGAACTGCCACTGTGCAGTCTTCGTTGGCAGAAACCAAGATTTGTGGCCATCCCATTATCCTTCCACGCCAGCCAGCATCCCCCTTCCCCTATGGAATGCTACTCAATTTAGGGCCCTCTTCCAATGGGCTGTCAGGTGGTTATTCTTCAGGAGCCTTCCAGGTTGTGGGCAGTAGACAGGGCATCCCACCACAGCTGGCAGATGTCACAATGCTGAATATAAAAGACATTGGCATCCATACGTGGAGCATGAGACGTACATAGCATATGGCTATCCCTGGCTAGACTTCCAGAACACTGCCTCAAGAAGCATGCCAGCCTTAGAGGGGGAACATTGGCCTGAGAAAGAGAGAAACAATAAGTTTTGAGACAGAGGACTACTGTCACCTTTCCTTTCTGCTGGTACTCCCCAAGTGGGACTAGGAAAATTTCACACAGTGGAACCTCTGTAGCCACCTCCCTGCTGAAAAGGGTAACCTTGACATGGTGGCAAGGCTTGATGTAGGCTTCGTGAACCAGGCATCCCCCCTGCATCACTACTAGAGGAAGTCTGCTTGTGATGTTGCTCGTCCCTGCTCATCTTCCATCATGGGCGTGGTTTTTTTGCCTCTTCATGTTTGCCATGCATCTTCCTTCGCGCGGACTGTCTCACTCCCCTACAGGCTGTTGGTGTCCAAGTGTTTTGCATCAGCAGTATGAAGTTTGTAGTCTTTATTTTCCTCTTAGTAATGCTGTTGAATGGTCGTATCTGGAAAACCATATTGATGGACCTCCCTCTCCTTTTCTGTTACTAGGAGATATGAATGGTCATCATCCACTGGGAGGTGACAGTGAGACCAACCCTCGGGGTGTTATGTGGCCTTCCTTACTGGAAGATGAGTTATGTGTTTTAAACAAATTCGATTACTTACTTCCATAGTCAGACTGGAACTATTTCTGCTATTGATTTGTGTTACTGGTCATTTGATGTTGTTTTATATTTTATCTGGGAAGTTTTGCCAGATCTGAATGGCAGTGACCATTTCCCATTACTTATGACTGCTGCTGAGGGTGGACCTCAGCCTCGTCTTCCTGTGGGTGGCTAGATAAGCTGACTGGGCACTTTTCATGGAATTAAATTCCATTGCCCTTTCTGTCAAAGAGTTTTCGAGGTATTATTGAGGTGGTGTCTTTTTTCACTGACATGTTGCACTCGGAGGCCCTGTTATCTATTCCAAGAACGAGGGGTCATTTTCCAAAATGTCTGGATCCTTGGTGGAACCTTGAGTGCAGTTCCGCAATTAGAGCCAAACGAGTCGCCTTCACTCGATTTTGTTGCCACGGTGGGGATCCTCAGAAACTCGTGACATGTCGGAGAAAACGAGCTCAAAATGAGGCGGTTTTAATGGATGCCAGGCATTCATCCTGGATCGGTTATGTTTCTTCATTCAATTTTGGGGACTTTTCTGAAAATTTTCAGGAAAATTTACTAGTCTCCTCCTGTTTTATCTGCAGGAGGTTGAACTTTGTCTGATCTTTTTGCTGTTGCAGAGTTGTTTCTTGATCATTTTGCCTGTGTGCCCTAGGAGGATATAGATTATCCTTTGGCTTGCCACTGTTGGCGACTGGAGTCTCGTTGTCTCAGTTTTGCCTCTTCTGGGATAGAGTCTTATAATGTTTCTTTTCCTATTTCTGAACTTCAGGCTTCTCTGTCGCAGTACCTTGATTCCTTTCCCGGCTGTGATGATATTCATTTAGCCTTTTTACATCTCCTAAGTCCCTTTCTTTTTTCCTGTCTTCATTTGATAAAGTCTGGTGTACTGGTGAGTTTCCAGGATGATGGGGTGTTGCTGAAGTTATCCCCATCCTCAAGCCAGGTAAGGACCACCTACAAGCAACGAATTACTGGCCAAATGCTCTGACCTCTTGTATATGTAAGGTCTTGGAAAAGATGGTCAGTGCTCGACTTGTATGGCTTTTGGGAAGAGCTGACTTCTAATTCCCTGTCCAGTTTGGTTTTCGTAAAATGAAATCTCCCTCTGATGCCCTGCTGTCCTTCAGATTTTCTGTTTGTGACGGTTTCTTTATCAACCAACACCAGGTCACGATATTCGTCGATCTGGAGAAGTCATATGACACTGCCTGGCATCATGACATCTTATTTTCTCTTCATGAGTTTGTTCTTCATAGGCGCTTGTCTGATTTTGTTCAGTACTTTTTATGGAACCGTTTTATTTTTCATGATCTAAGTGGGAGGAGAGCTTTCTAATGCCCGTACACTTGAAAATAGGGGTACAACTGGGTAGTACCCTTGATGCTAGTCTCTTTGCTGTGGCCAACAACAGTGTAATCAATGTACTTCCAGATGGTGTTTGTGGCTCACTATAGGTAGATGAACTTTCAGTTTCTGTCACTTCATCTAGAATGTCTCTGATAGAAAGTTACAGCTGGCGCTTAATGAAATTTCACTGTGGGATGAGTTTCGCAGGTTCCGTTTTTAATTTACAAAGAGAATGGCTATGTATTTTTATTGTCTTTGGGGGGGTTCACTCAGAACCTGACTTGTATCTCTGTGGTCAGGAAATATCCTCCATAGAAGAGACTCGATTTGTGGATCTTCTGTCTGGTGGACGACAAGCTTAGTTTCCTCATATTCGTTATGTTAAGGCACCTTGTATTAAAGCCTTGAGTTCTCTGCGGGTTTTGGATCATACCACTTGGGATGTTGACTGTTTGACCCTCCTTTTGCACAGGTCCCTTATTCTTTCTAAACTTGGAAGTGGCTGGAAGATCTACTTCTCTGTATCAAATGGCGGTCTCCGGATGTTAGAATCAGTGCATCATGCTGGTGTATGTCTGGCAACTCGGGCATTCAAGTCATCCCTGATTTTGAGTTTGTTGGTGGATGCTGATGCCCTCCTATTGGATTTACGTCGCCAGTCGTTGATGGTGAGGGGTTGGTATCGTCTTCACCGCCTTCTGGACTCGGTGCTGTGCAATGATCTCCCAAGATTCCCGAACTTCTGTTTATGACACTCGTCCTAGTTTCCTGAAGCCCTTTGATTACAGGATCCGTTCTGTTATGTTAGCCTTTGTTCCATGACTGGCAGTTTGTCCACATCAGATCCTGAAAGTAGGTTTTTGGGTACTCCCTCGTGTGGCATTTTGTAGGTCTGTCGTTGATAGAAGGAGCTCACTTCTCTCTCAGGTATCCTTCCCTCACTTTATAGAACTTGCCTCTAGTCATCAGGGTTCTGTCCCTGTCTATACTGACGGATGTAATACTGATACTGGAGTATGCTTTGGTGTCGTCTTCCCATGGTTTAGTCAGGGCAATAGACTCCATGACATTTCTTCAGTATATACGGCGAAACTGACTGCGATTTTATATGCTCTCAAAATCATTTTTACTCTTCCTTAGTTTGTTTTTTTGACTTTTAGTGGCTGCTGCAGTGCACTGTCTGCACTGCAGTCCATTAATTCATCCCATCCACTGGTTTTATCAAGTTTAGAATGGCTTTTTTTCCTTGGCCGACGTGGCCATCATGTGGACTTTTGTTGGTTCCTACCTATGTGAGGGTATCCAGGAAAAAGCGGACTGATCTGCTGGTGTTTGTGCTCTTGCATCTGTGGGATACCATCCTCCTCTATATCGTTTGCCTACGTTTGATTTTTACCCTTTTATTCATAACAGATTTGGCATTGTTGGCAAGAACGCTGGGATGAGGTGGGATGTAACAGGATGCATGTAATTTGTGGAGAAGTGGGCTCGCTCACTTACCAACGCTTGTCTGTGGTGGGAGGCTACTTTATGCCGGTTGAGAATTGGACATACCTGGTTTTCTCATGGATTTTAATAAAGGGCTCTCCCATTCCATTCTGTGACGATTGCTTGGTCCTGCTGACTGTTTGGCACTTGGTGGTGGAGTGCCACAGTCTTAGAGAGTTACACCTCTAAACCTCAGGCGGGTGATGGGTCGTACAGTCTTTCACCTGTGCTCGAGGAGGTGGCCTGATATATGGGAAAGGGAACCCTCAGCTTTGCGGTGGCAGCTGGACTGCCTCATAAGAGTTAGTACTTTAGTACTTATTGTCGGTGTTTTAGTGAGTTTAGTGTCATTTTATGTTTTTTATTTATATTTTTACTTGGCTTTTAGATCATTGCCTGCCCTTATTCTCTTTTGGCATTTTTTAGCTTAATGGCCGGCGCCATATGTCCTTGGCAGTGGCACCGCTAATGTTTTTTTTATTTTTATTTAATCAATCAATCAATCAATCAATCTTGACTCCAAAAGCATAATCAGCGACAGACAGTATGGTTTTCATCACGAAAGATCCACTGTCGGTATACTCAGCCGCTTTACTCACATCATTTATCAGTTGTGACTGGAGTGTCATTATGAGCCTACTATCTGGGGGAGGGTTAGGATATTGTTAGCTAATCCCCCTCACTTCTTGATGTATGCTCTTAAATATGTCGTTTTATTTTCAACGATTACTTCTACACTGCCGTGAAAGTAAAGGAATCAAGTACTGTGGATTATTATCCTAAAGTTATAAATTAAATATCAATCTGCTCTGGTTTGATTGCCACTAAATTGAAAGTTGTTTATTTTCAAAACATACAATACAGATAAAATGGTAATCCCCTTTAAAGGATTGTTTTATGTCTGTAATCTATCAAAAGATTAACATACCCAGATCTCCTCAACATATAACGTGCACTGTTCCTTGTCCTTTATAGAATGCAAAAGAAACACAGAACTCAAAAGATTTTCCCATTATATTAAACTCCTTTATTTATATTTTCTAATTACTGATCAGAAGCTATTTTACCTAACTCTTTGAACAATGGATGAAACATGCATCTGGTAATATTTCGATACATATTTCAATGCCAAATTTATGCTGGAGAAAATAAGTTTATCTCTATATAAAACGCATATTAGGGTACTGTATAGTAGGAGTAGACTGTAGCACCAGTCGAGCAGGGCAGTACTCCCGAGGTGGATGGAAAGCTGATGACAGGAAAAGCTGGAGCTCCTGTTTCATCAGCCCTCGGGAATAATTCCTGACCATCCCCCTTTGCTGAACTTTTTCAGTGTTTCAGTTACAAGGAGAGTAGGCCAGCATGCTCTCCAATACAACTTTTTCAAACTATCAACACCAAACTACATGCACACTACACACTACACTTCGTTTTCAAAATTTTAGGAAAAATGGCGACTAATAATGCAGTCTCGGAGTCCCGGGGGGGTGGGGGGGAGACCATAAATACCCCCACCATCCGCCCCTCTCCAGGTGACGACTCAACAAGATGCCTGGAACCACTGTCTGACTCACTTCTTCATTTCTGCAACATTCACGGCCTTTCTTCTGACTTTCTTTCTGTAGAACACCACCTCTCCTCCTCTAAACCTCACCTTCTCTTCTTAATAGAAACTTAGCTGTCTGAGGCAACTGACAGCAAACCATTTTCTGTATCCTCCTACTTTTTTCTATAATCATTTCACAGCCAAAGGTGGCTGTTGTGTATATGTATGCAACGACCTATTTTGCTTTCATGTTCCTGATCCTGATTCTTCTGAATTTTCTACTTTCTGGTTTCGGCTGTCCTGTCATTCTCTGACCAAACATATCTGCGCTATTTATGTATCGCCTAATTCTACTGTGTATGAAAAATTCTTTGACTATCTTACTTCTACGACAGAACACAATCTATCCATTTCTCCTTTCTCTGAACTCTCCATTCCAGGAGATTTCAATTTTCACCACCACCTTTGGCTCTCCTCCAGGAGATTTCAATTTTCGCCACCAACTTTGGCTCTCCTCTCCTTTCACTGATGAACCTGGTGAACAAGCCTACACTTTTTCTATCCTTAATGACCTAAAGCAGCTTGTACACCACCCTACCCATATCCATGACTGCCTTGGAGAGAGCTCCAACATACCTGACCTCTTCCTTACAACTAATCATTCTGCTTACACTGTTAACCCGAGGAATCCCATCACCGTATGGTTACGTCGCGATGTTTTGTCACAACTACACCCATCAACTTACTGGTACGTCGCGCAATTGCAAGGGTCATAATGTGCAATTTCATGGGTGATTTTTGGTAGGCACATGTGAGAGACCTTGCTCTACCTGCTGTCAAGTGGGGATACTGCCTGGCCCCACCTAACCTCCCCCTTCCCCCCTCCCTCCCACGCTGGCCTTTTCACATGTTAGCAGTAAGCTGACCAGTAAAGGTATGTTGCCCCACGGTCTCTCCAATGACGAAATTCACCGTGAATGTGATTCCTGACGTGGAGGACAAAGAAATAAAGAAGCTAGAGCAAGAAATAAACAGAAATTATGAAGTTTTGATGTCATAATGGAAGGTGTCATATGTGGATGTGTTTGGTGACTGAACGATGCTTCTATTGCAAAAGTGTGAAAACCAATATAGTCTGTTACTACACATAAATTCGTACCAAATACATAAGTATATACGTAATTGAAAGTGGCTTGAATTAGTTAACCCTTCCATAGTTCGTGTTCTTTAGCCAGGTACCCTGAAAAAGAAGGAAAACGTAAGGTTAAATGACACATGTCTCAACATTTTTAAGCATAGGATCGCGATTTCTCTGTGAATTTTCGATGTTTCTCACCAAAAGCAAAGGTTTGAGCCAATAAAAAAAAATCCAAAAATGCTCGGGATTTGGGGGTATCATAGGTTGGAAATCGGTCAGGACGTGACGGGTTAATCTTTTCTTTCCATTGGGCTCCCCTGATCATAACCTTTTTACCTTAACCTGTCCTATCGCTCCGGTACGGCCTGTGGACCCTCCAAAGAAACGTCTTCTGTGGCACTTTGTAGCTGAAGATTGGGAGGCCCTCAGGCTGCACTTCTTTGATCTTCCCTGGAATGATTTTTGCTTCCATGATTGGAATCTGTCTGCGTGTGCCTTACGCATTACGGAGGTTATTCTCTAGGGCATGGAAGCAGAGCCTACCTTCCTTTCTCATATCCTTTGTCTAATGCAAGAAAGCCTTGGTTTAATCACGCTTGTTCTAATGCTGTCCGCAACAAGGAGAGGGCCTATAAAAGGTACCGGAGCCAACCCACCCCTGAATCACATCTTTCTTATGTTTCTGCCCGGAATCGTGCTAAGTCTGTTCTTCGCTCTCCTAAAAATGATTTCGTCCGCACTAAATATTCTCAACTCTCAAAATCGAATTTTTCCCACTCCTTCTGATGCCTTCCAAAAAAACTTTCTAACAACGTTAGCTCTTCATCTTTCCCTCCACTTTTCAGCTCTGATGGCTCTGTAGCTATTTTTTCTACTGATAAAGCAGATCTCTTCGCTTAGAATTTCTCCTCCAATTCCACCTTGGACGATTCCGGTGCTATTCTTCCATTACTTCCTCCCCCTGACTTCCTCATGGCTGACAATAAAATTGCTTCAGCTGGTGTATTTTGTTCCTTCAATGGCCTCGATACTAACAAGGTATATGGGCCTGATGAAGTCCCTCATGTTGTCCTAAAGAACTGTGCTTCTGTGCTTACACCCTGCCTAGGTAAACTATTTTGCCTTTGTCTGTCAACTTGTACCTTTCCTTCTTACTGGATTGCTATCATTCAGCCAGTCCTGAAAAAGGGTGATCATTCGCAACCCTCTAACTATCGTCCAAATGCTTTAACATCCTGTTTGTTCTTCATAGGCGCTTGTCTGATTTTGTTCAGTACTTCTTATGGAACCGTTTTATTTTTCATGCTCTGAGTGCGAGGAGTGCTTTCTAATGCCCGTACACTTGAAAATGAGGGTACCACTGGGTAGTACCCTTGATGCTAGTCTCTTTGCTGTGGCCAACAACAGTGTAATCAATGAACTTCCAGATGGTGTTTGTGCCTCACTATATCTAGAATGTCTGCATCTAGAATGTCTCTGACAGAAAGTTACAGCTGGCACTTAATGAAATTTCTCTGTGGGCTGAGTTTCGCAGGTTCCGTTTTTAATTTACAAAGAGAATGGCTATGTATTTTTATTGTCTTCGGGGGGGGGGGGGTCACTCAGAGCCTGACTTGTATCTCTGTGGTCAGGAAATATCCTCCATATAAGAGACTCGATTTCTGGATCTTCTGTCTGGTGGACGACATACTTAGTTTCCTCATATTCATTATGTTAAGGCACCTTGTATTAAAACCTTGAGTTCTCTCTTGGGATGTTGACCGTTTGACCCTCCTTTTGCACAAGTCCATTATTCTTTCTAAACTTGGAAGTGGCTGGAAGATCTACTCCTCTGCATCAAATGGCGGTCTCCGGATGTTAGAATCAGTGCATCATGCTGGTGTATGTCTGGCAACTCGGGCATTCAAGTCATCCCTGATTTTGAGTTTGTTGGTGGATGCTGATGCCCTCCTATTGGATTTACGTCGCCAATCGTTGATGGTGAGGCGTTGGTATCGTCTTCACCGCCTTCTGGACTCGGTGCTGTGCAATGATCTCCCAAGATTCCCGAACTTCTGTTTATGACACTCGTCCTAGTTTCCTGAAGCCCTTTGATTACAGGATCCGGTCTGTTATGTTAGCCTCTGTTCCATGACTGGCAGTTTGTCCACATCAGATCCTGAAAGTAGGTTTTTGGCTACTCCCTCGTGTGGCATTTTGTAGCTCCGTCGTTGATAGGAGCTCATTTCTCTCTCAGGTATCCTTCCCTCACTTTATAGAACATGCCTCTAGTCATCAGGGTTCTGTCCCTGTCTATACTGACGGATCTAAGACTGATACTGGAGTATGCTTTGGTGTCATCTTCCCATGCTTTAGTCAGGGCAATAGCCTCCCTGACATTTCTTCAGTATATACGGCGAAAGTGACTGAGATTTTATATGCTCTCCAAATCATTTTTACTCTTCCTTAGTTTGTTTTTTTTGACTTTTAGTGGCTGCTGCAGTGCACTGTCTGCACTGCAGTCCATTAAATCATCCCATCCACTGGTTTTATCAAGTTTAGAATGGCTTTTTTTCCTTGGCCGACGTGGCCATCATGTGGACTTTTGTTGGTTCCTACCTATGTGAGGGTATCCAGGAATAAGCGGACTGATCTGCTGTTGCATCTGTGGTATACCATCCTCCTCTATATCGTTTGCCTACGTTTGATTTTTACCCTTTTATTCTTAAACAGATTTGGCATTGTTGGCAAGAACGCTAGGATGATGTGGGATGTAACAGGATGCATGTAATTTGTGGAGAAGTGGGCTCGCTCACTTACCAACGCTTGTCTCTCTGGTGGGAGGCTACTTTATGCCGGTTGAGAATTGGACATACCTGGTTTTCTCATGGATTTTAATA
>JAGKTI010019130.1:0-17202 GCA_018397915.1 Birgus latro | reverse complement strand
GAATGGCTGTGGCAGAGCGTAGAATGCAGCTTGCTCTGGACAGGGTCTCACACTGGGCTACCATGCATGGCTTCCTTTTTTCACCAACTAAAACAGTGGCCTTTCATTTTTGTCATTTGAAAGGAATACATCCAGACCCTGACCTCCAATTGTACGGCCAGAGTGCGAGTTGTATGTGAGGCAAGGTTTCTTGCCCTTATTTTCGATAGGAGGTTGACATGGGTCCCTCATATCCATTCTTTACTTCATTCATATCATCGAGCCTTTTCTCTCCTACGGACCTTGTCCCATCTGTCATGGGGCGCCGACAGAACTACCCTGCTACACCTCTACCGTACCTTAGTGAGGAGCAAACTAGACTATGGGTGTGAGGTGTACTCGTCTGCTTCGGAGGCAAGGCTACGCCCATTAAATTCAGTCCATCATGCTGGGATCCGTCTGTCTACTGGGGCTTTCCGCTCGTCACCGATACCTAGTCTGTTGGTTCATGCAAATGAGCCACCATTGCATATCCGCAGACAGTCCTTATTAGTGCGGTGTTGGCACTGCCTCCACCGTCTTCCCAACTCTCTGTGTAGTAGGGCTGTCTCTGAGATTACTCTTCACCACTTTTACGACACCCACCCTCACCATCCCCACCCATTTGGGTACAGAGTAAGGTCTGCCATGGAGGAGCTGTGTTATCCCTTCTCCCCTGTTTGCCCAGTGCGTGTTTCCTGAGTGCCTCCATGGCTTCTTCCAGAGGTTCAACAGTGTGTTTACTTCCCCGAGAGAAAGACCTCCCTTTCCTCACAGACAGCCCTCTCTTATTTTTTGGAACATGCCACTACCCACAGTGACTCGATCCCTGTGTATACAGATGGGTCCAAATCTCATTCTGGGACTGGGTTTGGTGTCATTCTTAATGATTTTAGCCGTGGTGGGAGTCTCCCTCCTTCCGCATCTATTTTTACTGCTGAGCTTACTGCTATTTTAGTTGCAGTTGAATTGATTTTTAGTTTACCTCCATCTTCTTTTACCATTTTTAGTGACTCTGCCAGTGCCTTGCAAGCTTTGTCTTGTACCTCCTCATCTCATCCCCTAGTCTTGGCCATCCTAGAGTGGCTCTACTTGTTGAATAGGCGTGGGTACTCTGTAAAGACGTGTTGGGTCCCTGCCCATGTGGGGGTTGTGGGCAATGAGCGAGCTGACTCCTTAGCGAAAGCTGCTGCATCACGCCAATTCTCTCCTCATTACCGTGTCCCGTTTGAGGATCTCCGTGCAGCCAGTATGACGGCTGCGCGTTCTTGTTGGCAGAAGAGGCGGGATGCCGTTGGGTCAAACAAGCTTCGCAGTATTCGTCAAGACCTGGGTGATGGAGGGTATGTAGGAATGTCCCGCCAGTGGGAGACGGCCTTGGTTTTTTAATGGAGAGGGCACCCTCTCCCTATTGTGATGACTGCCTAGTTCCTTTGACAGTACGGCACATTCTTGTGGAGAGCCCCAGTCTGGGAGACCTTCGTCAGCGGTACCTTTCAGGGTGCCGGACTGGTGATGGGTCCTACCTTCTCTCCTTTGTGCTTGGGGAGGAGGCTTGTACTGCAAAAGGAGGCACATTCTCGTTTTTAATTCATGCTGACCTACTGAGGAAGCTATAGTGCTCAGTTCGTTTTAATTTATATTTTAATGTTGTTCTTATAACTATCTTTATGCTGTTTTTAGCTTATACTTGTCTTTCAGTTTTGGAGTGTTCTATGTCTCCTCTTTTTATGGATTTTACATTATGCTGACTTTTTTTTTTTTACAGTTTTGTGTTCGGTGGCATATGACCCTTGCTGTTGCGCCGCCAAGTCAATTTTCATTCATTCATTCATTCCCGTCAGTTCTTGTACTTCATTTCCACTAACATCAAATAATTATCTCAGCTGAATCTAAACAATATGGGCCTGAAAAAGGTGTACTAATTCAAATCCTTTTAACAGAAAATGAACAGAGTAAGAGAAAAATGAATAAAAATATAATCCATACACCAGAATACAAGTGTCCTCCACTCGTAAAAAATCTGTAATAGTCGGACTTGAACAGCCTTAGATTGAACTACTCTAGGGAAGCAGGTTCCAAAGAGATCCAGTTCGGAAAACAAAATTTCTGCAATATGGTGGTATGACAGTCTAGCCATGTGCCCTACAAGATGCCTGTGTAGCGCGGGGATAGGCATGGAGAGGTGGTACAATGGATGCAACATCGTCTGAGCATTTGCCATATAACTATCTGTAAAATAAAGCAAGGGAGGGATCTTTCCTTCTTACTTGTAGGAGAGGTAGTTCATTTGTAATAGCAGGGTTCTTAGTAATTCTTACAGCTTTGTTCTGAAAAATTTCCAGTTATTTTAGTGTAACCTCTACACAACCATTCCACAGGAGTGAGCAAAATTCCATCTGAGAGTGCACATGCCTCTTGTAAATTATAGCTAACTGTTCGTCAATGAAGGAGTTATGGATTCTGTACTATAATCCAAGTGTCTTTGAAGATGTTTTAGCGAGTGATCAAACATGAGAGGTCCTGCTGAGGGCATTGTTCAGTGAAACACTGAGAATTTCAATATTTTTAGACAGGAAATGCTAGTAGCACTGAAGGTAAAATAGGAATCGGGGTAGTATCTATTATACCCTATCTGATTGACCTGTGCACCTGAGAAATATGGGGCAATTAGAGTGCGTTTGATTAGCAGATGCTGATTGGCAGCTGATGATGTCATTGAAGTAAATGCAGTCATGTACTGTAATGAAACATTCGGACGTAGGTGTACACCGTAGGTGGATAATTTACTTCAACCGTCACTCACCATTTTATAAAACTTTATAATCATTAATCATCGTTCATTTTCTTTGATAACAGTAAACTTTTAAAGCTAATTTGAACCTCTTTAGCTTCGGAAATTATTCCACATTTAAACTGGCTGCTTATAATGCAGGTAATTAAAAATTATAAATATGTATGCGTTAAAATCAGAAGAGCTGTAGATTTACATCATCGGAGGCCAATCATCAGCCACGAATCAAACACACTCAACTCACCCCATACATCTCAGCTGCACAGGTCAACAAACAGGGTACAGGAAATTGTATGTATTTCATTTTCCTAGCAATAGGTGAGACAATCTTGTTTTGTCCCCATTCAGTGATCTTAGATAAGTCTTGATTTATGAAGATTGCTGTACTGAGCTGTGATGTAGAGATACTGAATTTTGTGAATGTGTGTTTAAGTGTGAATGAACTGTGAAGTGCAGAGTCATCTGTATATGAGTGAATGGGATTATGAGTGACAGATAAGAGATCATTAATATGAATTAGAAATATGGTTGGAGCCAGACTGATACTTCTGACACACTGGCATTAATTGAGTGGATTTTTTTTTTTATGCCATGGGCCCGCATACTGTTCCCTCAAGAAAAAACAAAAACAATACAAAAAAGAGCCAAATTCAAGATCCATTCATTTCGAGATGCCTGGACACACTGCGTTTGAAAGACTGGAGATCATAGGAAGTAGGAAATACAGACAGAGGAAGACAGTTCCAGAGTTGACCAGTTGCATAAATGAAGGACTGGGAGTAACGGTTAACTCTTGCATTAGGGAGTTGGACAGAAAAAGGATGAGAGTTTGTTGCTAGACGGGTACTACGTGCACGTCGTAGAGGTGGAGGGATGCAAGTAGATAGTTCAGAGGAACAGTGACTGTTGAAGTAGCAATAGAAGAGAGATAAAGATGCATCATTGCAGCGAGGAGACAATGGTTGAAGGAAATCAGTAAGAGGAGGAGAGTTAATGAGACGAAAAGCCTTTGACTCCACCCTATTGAGAAGAGCTGCATGTGGGGAGCCTCCTCACACATGAGAGTTGTACTCCATACATTGGCGAATAAAACCCGGTTACAAGGTCAACAACTCTGCAGGGGTAAAAAAAGTTCCTTGCATTAGTCAGAGGATATGAGAAAGGAATGTATGCTTCCATGCCCGAGAGAATAACCCCCGTAATGCGCAAGGCACGGTCAGATGGCTCCCGGCCATGGAAGCAATAATTATTCCAAAGAAAATCAAGGAAGTAATGCCTGAAGGCCTCCCAATCTGCAGCTCCAAAGTGCCACAGGCGGCGTTTCTTTGGAGGGTCCACAGGCTGCACCGGAGCGATAGTACAGGATAATGTAATAAGGTTATGATCGGTGGAGCCCAACGGAGAGAAAAGATTAACAGTATCAGCAAAAGGATTGGTTGTTAGGAAAAGGTCAAGTATGTTGGAACTCTCTCCAAGGCAGTCAGGGATACGGGTAGGGTGCTGTACAAGCTGCTCTAGGTCATTAAGGATAGAAAAAATGTAGGCTTGTTCACCATGTGAATCAGTGAAAGGAGAGGAGAGCCTAAGGTAGTGGTGAGCATTGAAATCTCCTAGAATTGAGATTTCAGAGAATTCAGAATTGGATAGGATATGTTCCACCGTAGAAGTAAGATAGTCAAAGAATTTTTGATAGTCAGTAGAATTAGGAGATAAGTAAACAGCACAGGTATATTTAGTCAGAGAATGACAGGAGAGCCGAAGCCAGAGAGTAGAGAATTCAGAAAAATCAAGTTCAAGAACACGAGAGCATGATAGATCGTTGCGTACATATACACAACAGCCACCTTTGGCTTTGAAATGAGAATAGGGAAAGTAGGAGGATACGGAAAAGGGTTTTCTTTCAGTTGCCTCAGACAGCTGAGTCTCAGAGAGGAAGAGAGGGTGAAGCTCAGAGGAGGAGGAGGAGGGGTGGTGCTCAACAGAGCGAAAGTTAGAGGAAAGGCCACGAATGTTACAGAAATGAAGAAGGAGTGAGTCTGCTTTTATCTTTCTGTCACTGAGATGTGAGGAAATCAGTGAAACAAAAGATGATAGGCCATAGCAGTGGAGTTTGGGTGGCAGAGAATGGTGCCACACTGTCAAAAGTTTTAGAAATATCAGGGGCTAATGCATGGGCTTCTCCATGTTCGACAGTTATCCAGTGGAAGGAAGGAATCAGGAAATTGAGTGTATCAACAGTGTATTTTTCCTGGCGAAAACCACACTGTCCGACACTAATTGAGTTGTTGGATTCCAAATGTTTAGCAATGTATTTATTACTATCTTAATTACTTTACCAAGAGAAGATGTGATAGTGATTGGTCTGTAATCAAAGAGGTCAGAGGAACTTCCTTTCTTCGGGATGGGGTTGATATTGGCTTCTTTCCAAGAATTACGGAACGAAGAAGTACCAGTGCATAGGCTGAATAATTTAGCTAAAAGTGTAGCAAGTAATGGGGAACATATTTTCATAACAATTGCACGAATTCCATCTGGACCTTGAGCTTTGGTGATAGGTTTATTGTTTAGAATGGATTTTACGTGTCTAGTCGGTATCTTAAGTGGACAATTTCGGGATAGTCATGGGACGTTATGACTGATTTCTTCTAAGTCTAAATTTCTGGCAGATTTACTAGCAAGGATGTTCGCTTTTCCACGCAGGTCACTTATAGTATTACTATCTGAAGATTTAAGTTGGGAAATAGGTTGCGACTTTTCAGAGTTATTATTGAAAGAACCGAGAGTTGATCAAGATATTCTGTTGTCATTAGGATTATTTAATAGTTTGGATGGTTGGTTGTGAAGAATCCTTGTATAGCGAGATTAATTACTGTTTTTGGATGGTTTCTAGCAATTTTAAATTGACTGAGGAATTCAGTTTTTTTTTTTAAGTAAAAGTTATATGCTAAGAACTTTTGGATTGTTGCTGTGACACAGTTGCTGTCAAACTACCTTCGGGAGTCCGAACTTTAAGTAAACTGTTGATTGGACAAGAGCGATTCCATACAGCTTGTATTAAGTCATTAATGTGGGACTGGGTAGAAATGATGTCAGTGTAGAAGATAGACTGCCATGGAACATCAGCAATATAATTTCTAAATCCATCTCAGTCTGCCCTGTCGAAGTGCCATCTGGTCACCCTGGTAGGTTCAGAACGGGGGGGGGGGGGGGTTGCAACTGACTAATGAGGCTTTGATGAGACTGTGGTCGAAGGATCCAAGTGGTGACAGTACCTCTATCCTTTATTGATCTCTGTTCTTTATCATGAATAGGTCCAAGAGCTGGCGGTATGGTCAGGATTTTCTTGTATTCTTGTTGGCTGTTCTACCAGTTGCGTGAAATTTCATAATTCTGCAGATAGCTCGCACTTTAGACCTCTGTAGTCAGTGCTGGCAGAATGCAATAACCATTCAACAGTACTGACATTAAGAACACCGAAAACAGCTATTTCAGTGGTATGGGTGTGATAAAGGTTGATCAACTGTGTGGATATAAGTCAAATGCGCTGGGTCCTGAAGAAGCATTGGGAAAATATAAACTAAACTGATTTGGTAATATTTACGAAATTAGTTTGTATAATGAATAATCAACATTAGCTGAAGTGATATTCAAATCTGTGTCAACTGCAAATGCAGATTTAATATAGCAACAGGTGTCACCACTGTTACGGAAGTTTGTGAGATGGTAACCAGCAAAACTAATGGGGATATGACAGTAAAGGAAGAGACTTGAGTTTCTGTGAGGAACAGGACTAGAGGGGATACTTCTATCTATTTATTGGCATACGTCTGAATCCTATAAGGGGTGGCCACAAACAAACCCCCTCCATGTCGCCCTGTCCCCTGCCATTTCACTGCCCTGCTCAGCTCACAGCCCCCCTCTCTCATATACCTCTCTACTCCATCCCTCCACCTCAGCCTTGGCCTCATTCTTCCTCTCCCCCTTCCACCCACTCACATACGCTCTCCTCGTCAGTCTCTCACTCTCCATCCTCCCTGCATGGCCAAACCACCTAAGTGTGTTTCTCCTAACGCTTCCTATCACATCCACATCCACACCACAATGCTCCTTCACTTCCTCATTTGTTAGTCTGTCTCTCCGTGTGACTCCACATGCTCCTCTCAAATAACATATTTCCACTACTCTCACTCTTAACTTCTGTCTCCCCAACAAAGTCCAAGCTTCACTTCCATACGTTAGAGTTGGTATCACAATACTCTCATGCAGTAACTTTTTCACTTCCATGCTTACTTCCCTGTTTCTTATCACTGCTTTTAAGGAACCAGCAACCTTTCAAGTACTTCACCCTCTAAACTTCGATCCTTACTCATCACATTACCCAAGTACTTCAATGCATTCACATTTTCCGTTACCTCCTCATGGATGAGTTTAGGAGAGTGTCTATGAAACAGAATCTAAAGGTGAATGTAGGGAAGAGTAAAGTTATGGTCTTCGAAGGAAATGAAGTCAGGGGATACTTATTAGAGAAAAAGTTAACAGAATTTAGATTAGTACTAAGACCGCGGCTATTAGTGAAATATAGGGCTAATCCCGCACTTCTCTGCTGACGAGCATGAGTGTTTGCAGCAACCGCTGCTGGCACAGTTGCTTAATTCCAACCATGAGGGCGCTATGCTGCCAACCTTATCCTGTCGGTGGTGGCAATCCGAGGTACCACCGAATTTGCTGATAATAATGCAGTGGCCATTGCAACTGGGAGATGGAAATGGGTGTGATGTCTAGTGTGTACCGTATGTAGTGTGGTGTAGACAGTTGGAGGTAGAGGTACTGAGAGAGTATGTTGGCCTACTATCTGTGTTAACCAAACGCGTCCCAGTAACGTGTGGATACTTTGCAACGTTTTGTCACGGTGAATCCCGATAACATATCCATATGTTTTGCAATTGGAAGGTCCCTCATTTCCACAATTTTCAAATTTTGCGCATGATTTTTGGTATTTAGACACGGGACACCTTCCTCTACCTGCCGCCAGGTGGGAACAATGCCTTACCCCACGTGACCTCCCCCTCTCCCGGAAGCCATTGTTTTGGCAACTCACCTGTTAGCAGTGACCTGGCCAGTAAAGACATGATGCACCATGGTACGAAATTCAAGGCAAAAGTGATTCCCTAATTGATGACGATGTGGAGGACAAATATTACATGGTGCCAGAGAAAGAAACAAGCGGAAGTGATGGGGCGGTAACGTTGTCAAGGAAGGTACGGTATGATGATGTGTTCATTGAATGAAACAGTACTAATACCGCCTATATTACTGTGTGAAAACAAATATATTCTTCTACTCCATATAAATTCGTACCAAATGAATATATATCTACCTATTCTGAGTTGTTTCCAACAGTTACCGCTACATAGAAAACGCGACACTTACAGTGCGGCTCCAAAGAAGACGTACCAGGTGTTTAAAGGGTCACATGTTTAGACCACGTCTAAGCTAAGGTGAGCACTTTTGGGAGCATTTTCCAATGTTTCTCATAAAAAGCGGAGGTTTTAGCCCCCCGCCCCCCCCCAAAAAAATGAAAACCTGCCAGGACTGGGGGAGGGGGAGTCAGAAGTGAAAAATCGGTCGGGATGCGGGGGGTTAATGAAAACACTAAATATATTCAGCAAAGGGGGATGGTCAGGAACAGGTCCTGAGTGCTGATGCAACGGGATCTCCAGCTCTCCCTGTCACCAGTGTGCCATCTTCCTCGGGAGCACCGCCCTGTTCAACTTGTCCTATAGACTACTCCCTTTCACTCGTGTCAGTTATTGACACCTCTACCGTAGTACTGTATTCCAGGAAATGCCAAACTTTTTTATTAATCTGAGAGTAAGTAGCAGGAGCTTAAGTGTGTTAAGCTGAGTAAAATATTACTTGTTTTCATATTAGTCTCCAGTAATGCAGCTGTTATTCACTTCAGAACTAACAATGTTGTGAAAAAAAAAAAGATGTTTTAAGCCAAAATTACTTATGGTGAAGTTGACTGCGATTTAATCCTGTTTATCATAAAAACAAACACTATTTAAGAAAGCGCCGTCAGGTTTCTTTATCCCTCCGTCTCCTTTGTGCTCATCTGTTCTAAACTTTCTTCGACTCTTTGCTTCACACATCCTTTCCACGCATGACCATCCCTTTCTTTTTCACAGTCATGGACAAAAACATTCCTGATATTTCATCTTGCATTTCTCAGCTTCCTGATATCTCTAGGCTGTAACAGGATTGTTTTGTTTACCTGCCTATGTAGTGCCATAATTTTAAGTGTAGTATAAGTTAGTATAAGCTAGTATTATAAATGTGATCTTAAGCTTAGGTATTGTAAATATAGAGTGCACAGTTAAGTTTTAGCCGTTAAGTCCTATATTTAAGTTTCGTCTTAGGTGATATTCATAATGTGAGTATGATTCTAATATTGATAGGACTAAGTCGAGAATTGGTACGAATGTGAACTTTTATACATATGGACAAGCTGTTTTCAACGAAGGCGTATAACTGCGGAAGTTTTAGGAGGAATCAACAATCGCGAATGTCTTCCTTCATACTCTGATCCAAAGATTTACGTGTTAGTGTTAATAGTACTCCCCTTTTGGACCATGTAGTGGTGAATAGGGAGTTGTCTGTGTTATGACTGTTGATGATAGTCGTTTGTGAAGCGCGAAGTTTGTGGCGTCATGTTGTCAGTCATGTAGGTCCAAAAACCGGCATGGAGATTGATTGTTCGGATTCCTATTTGTTTTGGCTTCGTTATAATTAAAGTTCCTGTACGCCTATTACAAAAATTTTAAACAATGTAAGTCATTTTTCTACATATGTCGAGTACAAACGTATTTTTCGTATTCTTTGGAAACATTAGAAGAGACATTAATATTGCAAGGTAATCAGTTAAAGTTTTAGCCAATTCCGGATTCTGTGATAGTCGAGTATATAAGGCACGGAGCAACACCAAACCGTCAGATTGCTGCTCTTCTCCCTATCGTTCACAGGTTAGTGCCGGTCTCTCCCCCCCTCCCCCTTCTTCTTTGTGTAATATAAGTCTTCATATACATCAGTGATTTAAATTGGTGATATTTTCCCTGATCCCTCTTGTGTTGATTAATGATATTGCTGCTCCTCTCCCTATCGTTCACAAGTCGAGCGTTCTAGCCACTGCTTAACGTCGGTTCACACTAAATTCCAGACCTTTTCTTAGTTCATGTAATCCAAGCATATATCGGTTGGTCCATTTGAATACTTTTGATATAAATTTTGAGTTATTGTACATATTTAGTCTTACGAGAATAATCTTTGGTTGTAATGTTTTTAGGTTTCTTCCCGAAGGGTCTGTCAGAAACCGTGGGATTACTATATCCACGTGTATCAGTATCAGTTGAATATTAATTTAGTTTGTGAAGATTCATATTCCTGGAGATACAGATCCTGATTATACTTTGTCTGCTTGTCCATTCACTGTTCGAAGAGTAATCCTTTCAGTTCTTAATACTTAGTAAACCTTAGGTTAAGTCATTTCGAGTTTAAATTTTGCTATCCTCTAAAGATTGGTACAGCCGGGATTGAGTGGCCCGCAAAGGGTACTAATATCTACCTGCTCATGCACTGTCAAATATGATC
Source organism: Birgus latro (assembly GCA_018397915.1). Classification (NCBI taxonomy): domain Eukaryota; kingdom Metazoa; phylum Arthropoda; class Malacostraca; order Decapoda; family Coenobitidae; genus Birgus; species Birgus latro. Next base: position 6,743 of record JAGKTI010019130.1, on the reverse strand, counting down.
ATGCTACCCCATTTACCATAATCTGTAAGGTTCTGATAGTTAGTCTGGTGTCAAATCCCCATCTTTACACTGGCGACTAATTCCCATCGTTACACCTATGCATGATTTCCTTGATATGATGCATCAGGGAGGAAAGTGAGATACACATAACCAGAGTGTGAAGTAAACACAGTGTAACTGCAAGCAGACTTTTGTCCCTGGCTTTGCAGTTGCCTTAGAAAAAACAATCAGATAATGGGAGGCATAAGGCATGTCAGATCTGACAACGGTGAAAAAATGATTCTTCCAACCTCATCAGATTCTATAGGTTACCTGTGAGAATACATTGTGCGCTAGCCAGGCAAATTTTACCACTGTTGTCAGATCAGTTATCATTTCCTGCATCCGCAACCGCACGTACTGAGTCATCTATACGTATAAGTTAACAAAAATGAAACCTTTATCCGTCCCATTATTTCGTTCAGGCAGAGGACGTAATTATTATTTCGGTGTGGATGTAGCAAGGACACACTGACTAAGATATCGCACACTTGTATAGAAACGACTAAATTTGATGTGGAGGGCGAACGCCAACGGTCTCTTCTAAGGGTTGTATTATAATTGACTTTGCAGATGTCTTACCATCCCTTCCATTACACTTTATTCTCAACGTTGAACGAAATATTTATCATAAATGTTAATGGCATAACGTTGGAGGCTATTAGAACTATTGTTTAGCACAAAAAAACAGATGCAACGTGTAACATGGAAAATAAATGGGTAAATAAAATAAATACATTAATAAATAACTAATAGATAAATAAATGAAGGAGTGCTCTAAAATTTACCATGCCATATATAAAACACTCTTATTATCTAAGATGTGCTTTCCTCCTCTAATGTGCTGGCCTTTCGTTCTAACTTATTTTTCCAATTCTCTTCCATTCTTTCTTCCAGACAGCTTATATGTTTAATGCTATTTCCCATTTGCTGTAAATTTTTAACTTTCTCATTTACGGTAGTTACGTACAAAAGACTTAACAATACTAACTAGAATCTTAATAACTTTGCTACTGAGACCAATGTTTGAAACGAGATGGAAGAACTTTGGAGAGTATATCAATTTGTGGCTCACGATTTCATTCACCTCAGAGGAACAAACAGAAGTCTTAGGGTTAATACTTCTCGCCTCTTCTCGTTACCAGCTGCTATGTCATCAACCGAGAGCAGTGTTCCTCAAACTTGTTGAATTCCTTCTCCACTTTTGGGGATCTTAACATCCTCGTGGTCCCCCTTCAGTTTTCTCTCAAGCCCCTCACAAGTAATGATGGAAAAAGAAAAAAAAAAACGTTTTGGTGCTCTCCATTTCTTTTGACCATAACAACTATGAGTCAGAATGCTACGAGTATATTGTTACACTCGATGGAATGGATGACACTGTTTGCTTTCAGTTAGTCAGCTGATTCTAGACTGAGTCATTAATAGCCCACATCTCATATCTGGGTCCACATCCAACCGGTTTCGTCTTTTACTTTTTAGGTGTAGAAGGGTGGGGATACCAGATTCACATAAATATGTTGTGGAAAATGGCAAGAGGACTGTAAGTGCGATTGCACAAAGTTTTGGATATGGCTAAATACTGACACATGGGGTGCCAGAACACAGTCAGAGATTTTCCTTCATAAAGGTCTCTGGCAGAAGAATCATTCTTGAGGTCAAGGAATTCGTCCTTAACATCATCGTGAATGGCAGCAGTTACAAGTGTCAGATAAAGGATTCCTCACCAGTTTCCCATCTTCCTCCTACAGTTTTGCTAAGTATCTTTTGAGATCATTATCTAAGGTTCTAAAGTGCTGAATTATTTCACTTTTTAGTAATGGGTCTCGTCAAGAACAGTTGAAAGGTTCTCAAACGTGGCAACATTCTCTGCAATCACTTTCCTTTGCCAGTTCTGGATATTAGCAAGAGTTGCACGCATACCATCTATGAAGTGAAATACATTCCTTTCCGTGTCTTGTAGCCTGAGATTCAGCCTGTTTAGCAGCTCAAAAATGTCAGCCAGGTATGTAAGATCTGACTCCCACAATGCCTGGTTGAAAAGACTTACTCGTAATAGATCATCCCTTTCATTTCCAGAAAAAGTTTTCGCCAAAGCTCAGATACTCTGTTCACAACATTGTCCTTGGAGAGCCATCGCACTATGGAGTAAAAGAGGAGGGATTCAAATTCTGAATCCATGTCTTCACAGAGTTTCTAGAAAAGGAGAGAGTTCAAATCTCCTGTTTTCACAATGGTGACACATTTTTCCACTGCCTCCAGGATCTTGCAAAGGGAATCGGGGAGGGTTTTTGATGCCAGTCCAAAATGATGGATCATACAGTGAACCACTTTTGCATTCGGAGCTACTTCCTTGACATGCTTCTGTAGCCTCAATTTTTATCCCAACATCACTGGAGCCCCATCAGTGCACTCCACAAAAATTTTCCAAGGCTATTCCGATAGCTGTGAAAAAAGAAGTAAAATTTTCCATCACATCTAAAGCGTTTGTGGTAGTCTGAAGCTGTGTACAGAACAAATATTCATCTCCGATGTCATGCATGAATACATACCTAACAAACTCGAGTAGCTGTGGACAAGAACTCACATCCATTGACTCATCCAACCGTATTGAGAACATACCAGTTGGAGACTGTTGAGTTTCCTGTATCACTTGTATCATGATTTCAGCTGGCATTTTACAAAATCTCCCTTTCACTGCGTTAGTTGACAATGAAATCTGTTGAATCTTATGTGCACTTGACTCTCCAAGAACCAGCTTGACCATCTTAACAGCGCACGGCTTAATTTAAGTTTCACTAATCGCATGATCCTTTTTCTTCCTTGCCATTTCAAGTGAAACATCATATGATGCCTCTACTACACTTAAGTTTTGTTCTTGGAAGCACCACTCTCATCCAGTCTCTGTTTTCCCAAACTCTGTTCATGGTGCTTGAAGTAACTGGGGTCTTCCTTCGCATTCTGAGGCTGGATTGTCGTCAGATGATGCTTCAGCTTACTTGGCCTTATAGAATCATTCCCCAACACTTTGAAACACAGAACACACTGAAGTTTCTCGATGCCACCAGCAAAGATTGATGTAAATCCGTAGTTTATGTATTCATCATTGTACTTCTACTTCTTAACAACACTGGCAGCCATCGCAAATCTGAATTTAAAAAAGAAAAAAAGAAACAAATGAATGATAATGTTTAAAATTATGTGGCCACCTACATCAGAGAGAAATAATGCATTACACTGATTTAATATCAGTATGGAAAAAAGAAAATCACCAGCAGCAAAGGACTTCCGCCATATTGGCATGATTTATTTTTAACTACATATTATGCAGTATAAAGTCACTGGTTTTCAGTATTTGATTTTTTGCAAACAATATTGCATACATTATTTTTTTTAACCCCTAAAGTCCTAATCGCATCAACTGATGCGATTTGAGTTTTATATCAGAATGCCTAATCGCATCAATTGAAAGGGGCCTGTAAAAAACTGGGGAACGCTTCCTCCGCCCCGATTGTGACATACGTGGCTTCAGGCCAATGAGAACTCGCCCCTGAAGTGGCGGAAGGGGGGATCGGACCAACCCGGGCGGTGGAAGGGCACCCTCCCTCTGAGCCACCTCCATGCCACCCTCTACTCCACTCTCTCACTCCCTTCTTGTCCCGCATCACTCCCGCCTCTCCACGCACCTGCATCTCTCCTCCCACCACCACCTACTCACTCTCGCCTCTCCTCCCACCCTGCTAGCCTTTCCCCACCCCATCCCTCCCTCCTTGCCCCTCACTACCCTTCCAATCCCCTACAGAAGTATCAGGCCTGATGTACGCAACTGTTTGGTGTTATTTCTACTTCTTCCCTTATTTACATATAATTACACCTCACTCTGTTTATTTCTCACGTCGTACCTACAATGCGTAAGGACAGTAAATGGAGATATCGAAAACAAACTACAGTATTGTTTTTTTTCCCTCTCTCTTTTTCATATGCATGCATCTACAGCATTATTCAACTTTATTTTGATGTCCTTGATGGTTATTAACATTTATATACAGTATGTCTGTGTTAGTTTTTGAATGCCTATGAGGCCTTGTAGGGCTACTCCCCAAACTTTTTTGTCTCCCCACACCTACATACACACCTGTTTTCATCATTGGTATGACGGATCCCTTTGAAATGGAGGGTTTCGACAAGAGAATTTGGTTGTTGCCGAAATTCTTCTCCCCAAGTACCACCAAGGCCTTGTAGGCCTACTCCCCACACTAGTTATCTCCCCACACCTACATACACACCTGTTTTCATGTTAGATGTTACAGAACACACTGAAGTGCTTTCTTTTCATGCGAAAAGCTGGTTATTTCCAACTCCCGTACCTATAGGCCTACTCTTCCTCAGCCTACTTTATCTCCCCACAACCTAGTAATCTCCCCACAACTACATACACTTGTTTTCTTGGGTGGTGTGACAAAACACTTAGAAATGACCTGTTTCAGTAAGAAAAATAGGTAATCAAAATTCTCACATTTTCGATTGTTTTCGAGGGGTAACTATCTTTCTCCTTGTCTTCTTATAGCTTCGTCATTATCTTTATATTCATCTACCATGTAAGTCATTTTTTTCTTATTCAGGTTTTCCTTGCTTTAGTTCCTCTCTCATTTTTCATGGCCGTTTTCGATCTCTTTCATATGCGTTTTCGGTTTGCATTTTTTTTCTTTATTTTATTTTACATTCAACAAATTCTTTCTTTATCAAAATTTTTTCCTCTTTTTATCCTAGGTTATTTACTGTTTTATCATGTCTTTCTGCTTCTAATCCCTCGTCCCCTAATTACTCTTATTTCTCATTACAGCTGTCTCCTCCCCTTCCTCGTACTGGAGATCGGCGCCATCACGCTGTGACAATGACGCAGTTGAGCGACCCCACTGCCTGTCAAACAAACACTCCTCAGTGCCCTTCGCGCCCTTCCTATGCCCTGAAAGGAGGATGGTGTACAGCAGGAGGGGAGCAACTCCAGCCTGCACTCTATTGGGTTCACTTTTCAGATGAACCTGGGGTTACTCCTTTCACTACTACTACTACTACTTCTAGTAATACTACCACTACTACTACTGCTTTTGCTACTACTTTGCCATCCTATTCTGCCAGATATTTCTATCAAGTTTTCTATACATTTTGTCCATATAAACATTCCTCTGTCTTCCTTCTCTTCTTATCAACTCTTTCTTCTCCCAACTCCTGTTCCCCCCCCCCCGTCTTTCCTTCATCTTTCATATTCCCTTTCACGACTTAATTTTATTTCCTTTCTTCTTCTTCCCTTCCACGGTTCCTTATGATCTATAGTACTGGATATATTCTTTATCCTTCCCTTTGTATCTCTCTCTCTCTCTCTTCTACCACCCAACTTCATCTTACCTCTTCTACCTTTCCTTTCACTTTTTTCCTCTCCCTCTTATCTCCTCCATCTCACACGCATTCCCTTCATCCTCATCATCCCTCTTTCTCTTCCATCCATTTCCCATCTTTCCTTTTATCGCTTCCCCTATCCCGTCTATTCTTTCTCTGTTCCTATCACACATCATCCCCCCTTCACTTCTTTCCCTCTCATTTCCCCTTCCTGCTCACTCTCTTCCTCCCGCTTCATATAATTATCTGATTCACCTTTCTTTCCCAGTTCTTCTTCATCCCCCCACCCCCATGCTCCTACTCCTGATGTCTCCCTTCCTCCTATTCTCTCTTTTTCTTTTCCTCTTCTTCATTCTTCTCTGTTTTTCTTCCCCCTTTCCCATCAATCTTCCTCCGTCCTTCTCTACTCCCATCTCTCTCTCTCTCTCTCTGTCTTCGCTAATCTAACAGTCCCAGGTCCATTATTAAATATTAAACCAATTTCTCGGTGGGTCAGGCTGGTCAATGTTCTGTGTACACAAGGGAGTCACCTGGCTGGCAATATAAGGCTACCAATCACCAGAGGACAAAGCTCACCAGCCAAAGAAAAACATAATACCCCCTCCCCTTTCTCTATATCTTCCTTTCCTTTTATTTATTTATTTATTCATTTATTTATTTACCGTTCCCGCCCTGGAGGGGCTCGGGGACGGGTATTGTTTTCACTCGGTTTGTCTGTTTGTCTGTCTGTCTGTTAACATCTAGTGAAAATTACAAGTGCGATTTTGATTATAATTACAGCGATGATGGACTATGACCTTGTGATCATCAGATTAAATTTTTGGGCCAAACTGCGCCATGGCCCAGGCTGTGGGCCCAAAAAAAACGTCAAAAAAGGGGACTGGTAAAAACCGTTTTTTTTCGACATAACTCCTTTCAAATCCGTCATATCGACATGAAGCAAACACTTAAAGGCGGATCTTTCAAATCTGCATCCTATAACATGTCGCATTACATTAGAGGGGTCACCCCCAGTTAGTGGTAGGGGAGTTAATGTCAGGAGGGTCGGGCCTAAAGTTTCAAGAGGGCATAAAATCGTAAATTTTCACCCGATTTACTCCAAATTTAATATGTGACATCTTTGACTAGATATCCTGTTGTGTTTATACGTCAGCACTAAAATGACTGCCTGGGACTGGTTTGTTGTGCCTTGGAACCGCTTTTTGTTTTTGTTTTTGTGTTCGTTTCGTCTTCCTTTCCTTCCGTACCTTCTCTGACTTTTATGTACATCTTTTTCTTACACACACACACACACACACACACACACACAC
>JAGKTI010019129.1:0-17203 GCA_018397915.1 Birgus latro | reverse complement strand
GCTAATCCGGACTTTTTCCGATATATCAGACATTAGTCCGGATTGCATCAGTGGTTTTCACCACCTTTGCAGTATTGTACTGTGTTATACCTTCACTACATTAATCAAATGGTATAATAATACTGTACTGTGCACTGAAAAGCATGTCTTTTACTTGTCTTATTGTGGTGAACATAGCTGAAGTGGTCAGGCAGTCTGGACCGCTTTCTGGCTATATCGGACTTTTTCCGATATATATAGGAGTTTAGTCCGGTAGCTCCTCGAGTCCGATAAAAGCGAATTCTGGTCAATTGAAGTTCGTTATATTGAGGTTTTACTGTATATATATACAGTAATCTCTCTACTATCCGAACGACCACTATCCGGTTACATCACTATTCGGACATCGTGGGCTGATGGCCGAAACCCCAAAATGGGGAAAAAAAAAAAAAAAAAAATCCGATTTTTTTCCGACCGCATCAGTTTGAATTTCCCGCGCGCGCGCCAACTAGCTCCCTTCCCGCCCTATCCCCCTCCTCCTAGTTCTGTCTCAACTCCCGTGAACAGTGGACGGCTGTCCGATCGTTTGCGGTATTTTCTTTCTTGTTTAAATAATCAAAAGTCACTGTGCTAAGGATTAAGTGTAGTTAAACACTGGATTACTGGACATGCTTCAAGAGCAATTATGACCACTGTAAAAACCTTAGAGGTGTGGGTAAACAAGGAGTAAACAACAATCATAGACATGTAAGTAAACATTGTCAGCTGCTAAATATTTTCCATAATCACTTCTAAATCCTCATTCTCTGGTTACATTTTATTTACTTCATGCTTTGTGTCCCATATTTGAGTGCACAGGCTGTGAAAGAGGTGATTTTCTCAGCGATTACCATGTCTCTTACATATGTTCACTATCTAGTCAACTGGTGAACATTTTTGCCCTACACACCTCTAAATCATAATTTTTCTGGTTACATTTTATTTACTTCATGCTTTGGGTCCCATATTTGAATGCATAGGGCGTGAAAAGGTGATTTTCTCAGTAATAATCATGTCTCTTCCTTACCTTCATTATGTAGTCAGCTGGCAAACAGCCCTTCCTTACTCACCTCAAAATCATAATTTTTGGTTGAAATTCGATTAATTCATGCTTTGTGCCAATTATTTATGTGAATGGGGTCTTAAATAACTGCTATGCTTGTCCGGTAGGGAGGTAGGTAGGTGGTTTTCTGATTTAGGTTAGGTTAGGTTAGGGTCAAGAATGACTGGTGCTGTTGGTGAATGGTGAACACCTTTGCCATACCTAACTCGTTTTCTGGTAATAGTTTATTTATTTGATGCTTTGTATCCCATATTTTAGTTCATAAGATGTGAGAAATGATGACTTTCATAGTGTACTTACTTACACTAACCTGTGAACTCGTGAACACCCCTGCCGTCTATCTATCTATCTATTGCCAGATGCCTCAATCCCGCACGGGGTGGCCACAAACAAATCGCCTCCATGTCACTCTGTCCCCTACCATTTCACACCCCGCTTTCAACTCACACCCCCTCTCTCATATACCTCTCCACTCCATCCCTCCATTTCATCCTCGGCCTCCCCTTTCCTCTCGCCCCCTTCACCTCACTCACATACACTCTCCTCGTCAGTCTTTCACTCCCCATCCTCTCCACGTACCCAAACCACCTTAACGTGTTTCTCCTAATGCTTCCTATCACGTCCACAACCACACCACAACGCTCCTTCGCTTCCTCATTTGTTAGTCTGTCTCTCCATGTGACTCCACATGCACCTCACAAATAACTCATTTCCACTGCTCTCACTCTTGACTTCTGTCCTTCCAACAGGGTCCAAGCTTCACTTCCATATGTTAGAGTTGGTATCACAATACTGTCATGTAACAACTTTTTCACTTCCATGCTCACCTCCCTGTTTCTTATCACTGCTTTCAATGAACCAGCAACCTTCCTTCCCTGCTGCACCCTTTCGAGCACTTCACCCTCCAGACTTCCATCCTTACTCATCACACTACCCAAGTACTTAAATGCACTCACATTCTCCATATCTTTCCCATCCAATCTCACTGTACATTCACTGGCTTCACTTCTCTCGAAGATCATCACTTTACTCTTCCCTACATTCACCTTTAGATTCCGTTTCTTACACACTCTCCCAAACTCATCTACCAAGCCTTGCAGCTCCCCTTTGTCTTCGCTCAACAACACAGTGTCATTTGCAAACAACAGTACAGGGAGTTTCCAAACACTGCCCTTTCTTACTAGGGCTGCTCCAACACCCACTGCCCGACCTTTTATCTCTTTTATAACCCCATCCATGTACAGATTGAACAACCATGGAGACATAACACATCCTTGTTTCAAATCAACCTTCAAATGGAAAGATTCACTCAGTTTGCCATCCACATGCACTGCAGCCTTTGCACCCTCATACATACTCTTCACTGCCTTCAACAACTTCCAATCCTCTCCATATATTCTTAATACCTTCCACAATCCTTGTCTATCCACCCTGTCGTATGCTTTCTCCAGATCCATGAAGGCTGCATACAGCTTCTTGCCCTTCTCTAGAAACTTTTCCACTAAGGATCTAAGAATGAATATCTGGTCTACACAACCTCTTCCCTTCCTAAAACCTCCTTGTTCTTCTCCAACTAATTCCTCTGTTATTTCCCTAACTTTGTCAATAAGTATCCTACCATATACTTTTCCTATTACACTGAGAAGGCAAATGCCCCTATGATTGCCACACACTGCTTTTTCCCCATTTCATTTGTACAGAGGAATAATTATACCTGACTTCCAATCCTCCCAGGCCAATCTGCACATCTTCCACATCCATTCTATTACTATCTCTCCCCCATGCTTCAGCATTTCGCCATGCACTCCATCAATTCCTGGGGCTTTCCTCATTTTAACTTTCTTCATTGCTTCCACCACTTCCATCCTGGTGATTTCTTCCTCTCTTTTCACAACCCTTTTTCTCCCCACCATTCCCCAGCCACTTGTACTTGCATTACTTTCATTCTCTATGTTCAACAGTTCATTAAAGTGTTCTCTCCATCTGTTTACTTTTTCTCCCTTCTCCACTAGTAATCTACCATTTTTATCTTTCACACCCCCACTGACTTCGTTGGCACCCTGTCTAGCTCTCTTTACCTCCTTCCAGAACATTTTCTTACATTCCCTCCACTTTGCACTCAAATTCCTTCCAAATTCTTCATCCACTCTCTTCTTACTCTCTCTTACTAATCTTTTCACCTCTCTTCTCCTCTCTCCATATAACTCTCTCGTCCGTCTCTCAGCTTCTTCGACGCCCCTGTTCCTCATCCACTCATTATATGCTTTCTTCTTTTGTGCCACAGCCTCTCTCACCTCTTCAGTCCACCATGCTGTTCCCTGAACCCCGTTTCATCTTCTCTTCACCCCACACACCACCTCACATGCTTCACAGATTTCTTCTGTGAATATCTTGCACACACCTTCCACGTCCCCCATCTGCTTCAATCTATATTTACCCAATCGCTCCTCCACTTCCCTTTTATATTCAGCCTTTATTCCATCCTCTTGTAACTTTTCTACCCTCCTTGTAAGAAATACTTCCTTCTGTTCTTTGCTTCTTCTCTTCCTCCATCTTGTTTGGATTCTGATTCTGACCACCACCAAGTGGTGGTCAGAAAGTCCACTCCCCCAACCTCTATATACTATTGCATCAATTACACATCTTCTCATCCTTTCATCCACTCACACAGTCAATCATTGCCTTCCGTTCATTCATTCCACCGTCCATCCTTCTCACCACTCGTCATGTATACCTACGGATCATTTTGTGCCTGAAGAGGGTATTAGCTAACACCAACCCCCTCTCAGCACAAATGTCCACTAAAGCACTGCCATTCTCATCCATCTCTGCAGGCACACCCCACTCACCAACCACTCCATCCACCTTTTCATTCCCTACTTTTCCTTTCATATCTCCAATCGGAAACACTCTCTCATTCCCTTCAAACCTTTCCAAGCAGGCTTCCACATTTGTCCAGAACTCTTCCCTCACTCTGCTTACATGATCTTGCGTTGGCGCATACACGCACACAATTGCCCGCATTTGTTGTCCAACTTTCTCTCTTACCCACACAATCCTTGACCCAACTGATCTATACTCTCTTACAATCTCCTTCCATCTGTTGCTCACAGCAATACACACTCCCTCTTTCGCCCTCTCATTCTCACCCACTCCTGCTCATATACCCCATCCATACTCCCATTCTCTCACACTCTCACCTCGCCATTTAGTTTCAGTTATTCCACATATATCCACTTTCTACTCTCAAGCGTCTGTACAATCTCTCTCTCTTTCACCTCATCATTCATACCCCTTACATTCCATGACCCCTATCTTACTCACCTCAAATTCATCATTTTTGGGTTAAAATTCGATTAATTCATGCTTTTGTGTCAATTATTTATGTGAATGGGGTCTTAAATAAGTGCTATGCATGTCCGGTAGGGAGGTAGGTAGGTAGGTGGTTTTCTGATTTAGGTTAGGTTAGGTTAGGGTGAAGAATGACTGGTGCTGTTTGTGAACAGTGAACACCTTTGCCATACCTAACTCTTTTTCTGGTAACAATTTATTTATTTGATGCTTTGTATCCCATATTTTAGTGCATAAGATATGAGAAATGATGATTCTCATAGTGATTGCCACGTCTGATACTTATTTACACTAAGCTGCCAACTCATGAACATCTATGCCTTACTTACCTCAAAATCATCATTTTGGGGTTAAAATTCAATGAATTCATGCTTTGTGTCCACTATGTAATGCATATGGTGTGAGAAAGCGTGATTTTCATAGTGATTTCCATGTCTGATACACTTGCTGGCTAGTTGTGAGCACCTATGCCTTACTCACCTCTAAATCATCATTTTTTGGTTAAAATTCAGTTAAGTCATGCTCTGTGTGCATTATTTATGTGAAAGGGAACTTAAATAAGTGCTATGCATGTCCGGTAGAGAGGTAGGTATGTGGTTTTCTGATTTAGGTTAGGTTAGGTTAGGGTCATGAATGACCAGTGCTGGAGCTTCAGGGCCACTATCCGGACAAGTCCACTTTCCGGTCATGCCTTTGGCTCATTTATGTTGGATAGTGGGAAGATTACTGTAAATAGTAAATGATTCCTGACTGAAAAGAAAGATCCATATGTACTGGTGGGAAGATGCTGCCAGTGGTGCTGTGTGGAATGAGCAGAGTATCCCTCTTCCCCCCCCCCCCCAAAAAAAAAAAAAAAAAAAAATGTATGTGTGTAATTCACCGGGTCAGTCAGGATCACTTTGATGGTCGTAATCGTCAGCTTTTACCCTCCCGGAAGGGAGCTAAGTGCTCATATAGTCCGATCTAAGGGCAAGGCTGTGACCTTCACATATGCACATACCCTATCCCCTTGCTCAAGGGGGATAGTAACCACCTACTTCATCAGTGAAACTTTTCGCAACCTGAGTGAGGTGTGAACTCCCCTCTACCAGATGGCAAGTGAGAATGTTACCATTGAGCTTGTGAGCGGTAGAAAGATTGATGGATAGATACCTATCAGATGTAGCCAGGATTCCATGGACTTCAGTTGTGAGTGAATGGGCAAGTGGCTCATTCATTTGGGCAGTCTTTGGGTAGATTTCCTGGACCCTACCCCACCCCACCCTATGATGGGAAGGGAGGTCTGGATGATTATGGTGAGCAAAAATTAACATTGATTAATTAGCCAGTTTACAAAACTTAAGGAACTTATGGCATTCCACTTAGATATTTTATATTACTAATGATTTGGTGTAACTTTCAGTTTTGTTCCTGTCATACTGCTTCAGCATCCCTCCAGATTTTTAATTCCTTTGAATCTTTCCATCAGAACTGTGCCTGTGTTTTTTGAAGGTCCATAATTTAGCATCACAATGTGCCATGTAGGATATTTGAAAAATGTAAGACACTTGTTTTGTGTTTTATTAAAGTAACACTAATATTAAATATGTACTACCTGGTATTGAGCATTTTTTTTTTTTCATTGCAGGAGTTTACAGTGTGGAACTGGTTAATGATAGTCTCTATGAGTGGAATGTAAAGCTGCTCATTGTGGACTCCGACTCACCTTTGCATACTGATATGGTACAGCTCAAGGAGAAGGAGGGCACTGACCATATTCTCTTCAATTTCCATTTCAAGGTGATTCCATATGAGTTCATGGGTGTGGACTCACATATTTACATGCATGTGTATTTTAGTGTATAGTGCTTCATTTTTGATACAGAGATCAATACTTTATGTCATATATCTCTGTTTACCTGTAAATGTACCTATGTTTTTTCTACTTATCCATTATCCATCCATCTATTCCTTAGTTTCTAACGAAGGAAAATTATTGTAGTGTCCCCTTATTCAAATAATCGTTTTTATTGAAAGTAACCGCTTTCTGAGAGAGAAAGAGGCTGTATTACGCCATGTTCATCTGCATTAAGTAGTCACCTGTGCATATAGTATCGTTCATTTAAAACAGTGTAACATAGATTTTTACGTCGTGTGATACTAGCAAACAGGATTAGTTTAGAAATGATATATTTAGTTGGAAAGTAACATGTTGTTAATGAGGTTAGGAAAATAATTTTTCCTCGCCAAGCGCTGCTGTGTTTGAGAGAGTTAGAGGCAAGCATTGGCAGGATTCAAAACTGAGCCGCAGAGGCAGGCGGACCTGTGTTCGAGGGATGTCCATAATTCTCCCCTTCGTGCTGAGGAGTTTGGAGATAGGGAGTGTCCTGCGAGTTTGCTGAAGAGTTTGGAGATGGGGAGTGTCCTGCGAGTTTGCTGAAGAGTTTGGAGATGGGGAGTGTCCTAGGAGTTTAGCGGTGTCGCCAATTAATGCTGGGTCGGAGGACAACAGGATATCTGTGTTGGAAGTTAGCCATGAAAGTTCCGGGTCTTACACCATCAATAGTGGGTAACACGTGCTCCCCATATGACTCCCAGACGCCGACTCACACTCAGTTTTGAGGAGTTAAGTGAAGCTTTGATTATCAAACCAACTTTGTGAATTGTTGTGGGTCCCAACCAACACGAAGCATAAATAGCTAAGTAAGTGAGAATATACACAGGTGTTAACCAGCTGTTTGGACCGTTGAGTGAGAAACTTTCAAAATTAGGGAATGTTCTGGGAAAGATTGTGGCTCTGTACTATTCTTACAGTTTCGTCCTTATTTTGAAAACTGTGAGGAAAAGGGAAGGTATAACTCTCTCAGTTATATATATAAGGTGTATCTCTCTCAGTTATATTTAAGGTAAATCTGTAAAGTGAATAACAGGTTACTGGAAGTATGTTTTTCTTTTTTTTGAGGATTGTGAAGTGCTTGATCTCTATTTTAGAGTATTAACTGTGATTTGAGTAACCTATTCACTGGCACCAGGCTAGAGTCCCTTTCATATCAGAATCTTTCAATAGACTGACTATTCTTTGATATCTGTCTAAGCAGGGGGCCAAAATTTAAAATGATTTTTGTTTATTTGTCACCCTGTGGTCATACCCATGCCCCGTTATATCTTGGGAGGGAACCTTTATGTCAATGAGGGATGGTAGTAGAGGTTTATAACATGGTTTATCAAGAGTACACCCAGAGGGTGGTGTGTTGAATGTAATTGACATGATTTTCTGGTATATTTAGAATGTTAATACCTGATCAGACTCGTCCCTAACAAAGTTGTGGCATATACTATCTGTCCAACCAATTGTGAACCAGTCACTATCAAAATTCTTTTCCATTCTTGCATTTTATTTGAGTTTTTGGAGTGTGTAATAAAAATCCATGTAATCCCGCATTCATACCGGTCTTCTTCCTTCTTCTGCTCATGAAGACTGCACATGGCTTGTTGGTAGTAATGGTATAATGTTTTTGTTGAAAGTGTACTGAGGTAATGCACACAGAGGAGAGAACTAGTGAAGAGGAGACTACTCATGTCCTGCTGAAATCCAGTGGACTGAGTTTCTCATGATTTAGGCAGTAAGTATCAAAGTCCACGCTTATCCCCATCCTGTTACAGGTCTACGGCTGCTCAGGCTAATCGCTTCCCTTGTGCTACCCTTATTGTCACGAGCATAACCCGTAGGCTGATCCCAAGAAAATGTAATACATTAGTAATTCCAGATCTTCTTACACAGTCCAGTTTACCCATCACAAGGCTGGTGACTTATTCTATCTCAAAATATTTCTCATTACAAAATGGTGGCAAACAAAGAAAATAAAAATAAAATTTTTTTCTGATTACAAGTTCATTCATCCATGCCTCAGTGTAGTATCCTGGGACCTCTTGTATTTTGACAACAAGGATTCTCTCTCTCTCTCTCTCTCTCTCTCTCTCTCTCTCTCTCTCTCTCCAAAATATTTGCCTCTTCCCTCCCTCCTCCTCCAGCCACTATCAACACCAGAAAAATTTTGGTGTTTCAGATGATAATGATGATAATTTCATCATCATCCAATCCTATGTTGCCCCATGAGGAGCATAGGAGCCCTGGGCTAGGCAAGTTGGTCCTGATGTTTCGGATGAGAGTAGGGAATGTGAAGGTGGATGGAGTAGTTGGTGAGTGGGTTGTGCCTGCAGAGATGGATGAGAATATCAGTGCTTTAGTGGACATTTGTGCCAGGAGGGGGTTGGTTATAGCTAATGCCCTGTTCAGGCACAAGATGATCCATAGGTATACACAGCGAATGATGAGAAGGGTGGATGGTGAACTGAATGAATGGAAGGCAGTGATTGATTGTGTGTGTGGATGAAAGGATAAGAAGGTTTGTAATGGATGCAAGAGTATATAGTGGTTGGGGGAGTGGACTTTCGAACCACCACTTGGTGGTGGTCGGAATCAAAGTCCAAACAAAACGGAGAAATAGAAGAAGGGAAGGACAGGAGGAAGTATTTCTTACAAGGAGGGTAGAAAAGTTACAAGAGGATGAAAAAAAAGGCAGAATATAAGAGGGAAGTGGAGAAGCGATTGGGTAAATATAGATTGGAACAGATGAGGGATGTGGAGGGTCTGTGCAAGATATTCACAGAAGATATCTGTCCAGCATGTGAGGTGGTGTGTGGGGTGAAGAGAAGATGAAAGGGGGTGCAGGGAACAGCATGGTGGACTGAATAGGTGAGAAAGGCTGTGGTACAAAAGAAGAAAGCATATAGTGAGTGGATGAGAAACAAGGTGTTGAAGAAGTAGAGAAATGGAGTAGAGAGTTGTATGTAGAGAGGAAGAGACAGGTGAAAAGATTAGTAAGAGAGAGTAAGAAGAGAGTGGATGAGGAATTTGGAAGGAATTTGAGTGTAAAGTGCAGGGAATGTAAGTAAATATTCTGGAAAGAGGTAAAGAGAATTAGACAGGGTGCCAAAGAAGTCAGTTGGGGAGTGAAAGATAAAAATGGTAGATTACTAGTGGAGAAGGGAGAAAAAGTGAGCAGATGGAGAGAACACTTTAGTGAATTGATGAACATAGAGAATGAAAGTAATGCAAATAGAAGTGGCTGGGGAACGGCTGGGAGAAGGAGGGATGTGAGAAGAGAGAAAGGAATCAGTCAGATGGAAGTTGTGGAAACAATGAAGAAAGTTAAAATAGGGAAAGCCCCAGGAATTGATGGAGTGTGTGGTGAAATGCTGAAGCATGAGAGAGAGATAGTAATAGAATGGATGTGGAAGATGTGCAGATTGGCCTGGGAGGAAGGTAGAGTTCCAGAGGATTGGAAGTAAGGTATAATTATTCCCCTGTACAAAGGAAAAGGGGAAAAAGAAGTGTGTGGTAATCATAGGGGCATTTGCCTTCTTAGTGTAATAAGGAAAGTATATGTTAGGATACTTATTGACAGAGTTAGGGAAATAACAGAGGAATTAGTTGGAGAAGAACAGGGAGGTTTTAGGAAGGGAAGAGGTTGTGTAGATCAGATATTCATTCTTAGATCCTAGACTGAAAAGTTTTTAGAGGAGGGAAAGAAGTTTTATGCAGCCTTCATGGATTTGGAGAAAGCATATGACAGGGTGGATAGACAAGGATTGTGGACAGTATTTAGAATATATGAGGTGTTCCAAGCCAGAGGGGCGACCGTTCATTTTGCAAATTATCGGTAATTAGTTGTTAAATTTTGACATCTACTGTAATTACCAAACTGTAATATACTTTAAACATGTTAAATTTTGACATCTACTGTAATTACCAAACTGTAATATACTTTAAACATGTCATGTTTACCACAGTTTTAATCGTCTTGGCTAGCACTTTCAAGATAAACAATAAAATGCATATAGGTATAATTTTATCACTGTATAATTAGCCATGTAATTGCAGGATAATTACCGTGAGTTGTAATGAATTTGCGAACACAGTGCTTATTCACATAACCTCATATGAACAATAACTGAAGCAAAAATTTCCCACAAAATATCAAATCTGATTTATTATAAATTTTTTAAATGAGTATTGGAGGGACAGAAGTCAAGAGTGAGAGCAGTGGAAATGAGTTATTTGAGAGGAGCATGTAGAGTCAATGGAGAGACAGACTAACAAATGAGGAAGTGAAGGAGCGTTGTGGTGTGGATGTGGACGTGATAGGTAGTGTTAGGAGAAACACGTTAAGGTGGTTTGGGCATGTGGAGAGGATGGAGAGTGAGAGACTGAGGAGGATAGTGTATGTGAGTGAGGTGGAGGGGGGGAGAGGGAGGGGGAGGCTGAGGATGAGGTAGAGAGATGGAGTGGAGAGGTATATGAGAGAGGGGTGTGTGTGCTGGGAGCAGGGCAGTGAAATGGCAGGGGACAGAGCGACATGGAGGCCACCCCGTGTGGGATTGAGGCATCTGGCAGTAGATAGATAGATAGATAGTATTTCGTTTCGTTTCGTTTCGTTTTTGAAGGCTGCAACATGCTTGCATGCGTCGGCCTTTTTGGATTGGAGCGTGTAGCATTTTATGACCGGATGCCCTTCCTGATGTCTGCCAATGACCCTTGGGTGGATTCGATCCTCCGACCCTACGGCCAGAGCGGAGCGCTCTAACCCACTGAGCCACGGCTGCTAGTATTTACAAAAAATAATTAAATCCAGGCAAGAAATTCTAATTACAATCATCCATGTTGTTGAAAATTTTTATTTCCTAATTGAAAACATTGCATAATCAACACCAACCACGTCATTCATAGACTCACTGCTTAAGTAGACTGGAAAGTGGGGTGTTGTGGGGGAGAGAGGTTTGTAGTGTAGGTGGTCGTCATCCAGGTCAATGTCTCCATCTCCGGTGCTTTTCAGGGTGTTACTGTCTCTTCCTCGTCACCACCAGACATTCATCAACTCTGTCAGTGCCTGAGGAGCTGATTTCAAGCATGAAACACATAAAAATAGCAGAAAATACGAGCTCGTGATTGCCAGAACCGTTCGCTGTAAACAAATGCAGAGGAAATGGCTGAAAGAAAAACAAGCCTTATGAGTCACCCTCACAAGGTGGAATTTTCCCTGTCATGATGTACCACATGATAGAAAATGGGTTCCCCTTGGATCAGAGAAAACTTGGAAATGACACAGTCACTCCTATGGTCCAATGTGTGATGAGCTCATTTCAAGCCAAAAACACGTAAATACAGCAGAAAATACGAGCTCGTGATTGCCAGAGCCGATCAGTGTAAGCAAAGGTAGAGGAAGGTGGCTCAGAATCAAAGACAAACAAGCCTTATGAGTCATCTTCACAAGGTTGAATTTCACCTGTCATGATGTACCACATGATAGAAATTGGGTTCTTCTACTCGGTTCAAAGAAAACCTGGATATGTGAGATATGGCTGACTCACCTCTCTGGCCCGGAGCGCCTCAATTATGGAGTAGGTGGGAAGCTGTTGAATGCCGTGAAGAGTATGTATGAGGGTGGTAAGGCTGCAGTGTGTGTGTGAATGGTGATCTGAGTGAATTTTTCTGTTTGAAGGTTGGATTGAAACATGGATGTGTCATGTCTCCATGGTTGTTCAGTCTGTATATGGATGAGGTCATAAAAGAGATACAAGGTAGGGCAGTGGATGTTGGAGCGGCCCTAGTGAGAGAGAGGGCAGTGTATGGAAACTCCTTGTACTGTTCTTTGCAGTTGATACTGTGTTGTTAAGTGAGGACAAAGAGGAGCTGCAAGGCTTGGTAGATGAGTTTGGGAGAGTGTGTAAGAAATGGAATCTAAAGGTGAATGTAGGGAAGAGTCAAGTTATGGTCTTTGAGAGAAGTGAAGTCTCTGAATGTACAGTGAGACTGGATGGGGAGGAAATGGAAAATGTGAGTGCATTAAAGTACTTGGGTAGTGTGATGAGTAAGGATGAAAGTTTAGAGGGTGAAGTGCTTGAAAGGGTGCAGCAGGGAAGAAGGGGTGCTGGTTCCTTGAAAGCAGTGATACAGAACAAGAACAAGGAAGTGAGCATGGAAGTGAAAAAGCTACTATGTGACAGTATTGTGATACCAACTCGTATGGAAATGAAGCTTGGACCTTGTTGGAGGGACAGAAGTCATGAGTGAGGGCAGTGGAAATGAGTTATTTGAGAGGAGCATGTGGAGTCACAAGGAGAGACAGACTGACAAATGAAGAAGTGAAGGAGCATTGTGATGTGAATGTGATAGGAAGCTTTAGGAGAAATGCATTAAGGTGGTTTGGGCATGTGGAGAGGATGGAGAGTGAGAGACTGATGAAGAGAGTGTATGTGAGTGAGGTGGAGGGGGGAAGAGGGAGGAGGAGGCCAAGGATGAGATGGAGGGGTGGAGTGGAGAGGTATATGAGAGAGGGGGGTGTGAGCTGGGAGCGGGGCAGTGAAAGGGCGGGGGACAGAGCGACATGGAGGTGATTTGTTTGTGGCCACCCCTTGTGGGATTGAGGCATCTGGCAATAGATAGATAGACTAGCTTCACTCATCCCTGAGTGGCATTACACCAGCAGTAAACCCCAGCCACCCCTTGGATATAAATCTACACCGGCTCAATCCGATTGAAGCTCCGTAATTACCCACTAAACCACCAGGTGCCAAAATTTGGTTATATGGTTACCTCCCAGCGCTGTACAGGAAACCATTTGGCTTGTCACTCAGTGTAAAGTCATCCACAGGCAGAAGGAAGAGGAAAGAATGAAGGAAAGAAAGACAGAAGTGGGAGTGTAAAGTCACCTGTAGGCAGAAGGATGAGGAAAGAATGAAGGAAAGAAAGACAGAAAAGGATGGATTGAAAGAAGGATGGAGGAGAGGAAAGGGCAGACACCCGAGAGCAGCGCTACATCGCAGACACCCAAGAGCAGTGGTACATCGACTGAGTGGATGGTGAATGCCCCCACATACCACTTGATGATAATGATTCATTCATTCATTATCCAATCCTATGTCGCTCCACAGAGGAGTGTAGGAGCCCGGGGCTAGGCAAGTTGGTCCTTACATTTAAGATGAGAGTGACCAGCCTCACTCATCCCTGAATGGCATTACGTGAGCAATAAACCCCAACCACCCCTTGGATATAAACCTCTCTTGCTTAATCCGATTGGAGTGCCGTAATTACCCACTAAACCACCAGGCACCAAAATTTGGTTATATGGTTACCACCCAGCATAGTAAATGGTTTCCTGGTGTACAGGAAACCATTTGGCTTATCACTCAGTGTAGAGTCACCCATAGGCAGAAGGACGAGGAAAGAATGAAGGCA
Source organism: Birgus latro (assembly GCA_018397915.1). Classification (NCBI taxonomy): domain Eukaryota; kingdom Metazoa; phylum Arthropoda; class Malacostraca; order Decapoda; family Coenobitidae; genus Birgus; species Birgus latro. The sequence goes on along the minus strand of JAGKTI010019129.1, from coordinate 3,494 downwards.
AGAAAGACAGACGAGGGAGTGTAAAGTCACCCGTAGGCAGAAGGACAAGGAAATGAAGGAAAGAAAGACAGAAGAGGATTGAATGAAAGATGGAGGAGAGGAAAGGGCAGACACCCAAGAGCAGCATTACATTGAGTGAGTGGATGGTGAGCGCCTCCACCTACCTCAGATAATAATGATAACAATAATAATAATAATACAGTAAACCCTTCATAAGTAGAACTATGTGGGGCTCTACCCTGGTTCGAATTACTGAATTTTCTGTCTTACCGAATTTTCACCCTCCAAAATTGCCAAGACAGTTCCTATTACTTGTCCTTTCAACACTAAATTAAAGGAACGTATAGCCTATAAACAAATAAGTTATGACGTAAAACAATTTAGTGCATTTGATATACTTTGAACCCCTTCAGTGCCGGGTGTATTTTCTTTTTGTTCTTGCTGCCACCAGATGATTTTATTCAGTGTAGGGAGGATCTGTGGAAATGCACGGGGTTGGTACAGCCTTCGTTAACTCCTTCAGTACGTGAGTCCAGTCCTGAGTCCCATAAAATCAGCTGGAGGAAGCGTAAAGTAGAAATAGACGTCATGGTACTGAAGTGGTTAATTGGTAGAAAATCATTCACAGAGTCAGTATACAGACCCATTGGCAGCATGTGTTGGAGATGGATTTTCACCCCTCAAATCACAAAAACAGTATTTATTACATGTCTTTTCTACACAGAAGTCTATCTATCTATCTATCTATTGCCAGACGCCATAATCCCGTAAGAGGTGGCCATTTGACTCTGAGTTATTTGTTTTAAGGGGAGGGGCACTAACCCTCCACCAACCCACTTGTTGACACGTAGGGAGCACGTATGGTTTGGTTATATGGTTACCACCCAGCATTGTAAATGGTTTCTTGGTTTACAGGAAACTATTTGGCTTTTCACTCAATGTAAAGCCACCTGTAAAGGAAAGAAAAGCAATAAGAAGTGACAGGAAAGATGGGAGTAATAGGAAGAGAGGAGGGCAGGCTCAGAAAGAGAATGATAAAGGCTAAGGAAGAAGTAGGCAGCACTACATCAAGTGAGTGGATGATGGTCGCCACCACCTACCACTAACAGGAGCATATACAGTGTATAAATGAATAAAGAAAGACAAAAAAGAAACAATTCAGTTCACCTAATTTACCTTTCGTTAGAGGCAGTACACATCCGTCGGCAGTTTGTTTTGGAGACAGAGGTGGCTGAGTTCACAGTTTAACATTATATTCTAAAGAGTACCCAGTATTTATTTTACTGAACAGTTTGAACTAAACTTAAATGTAATCACTATAATAGACTGCAGTGTAACACTTGCAGTAATAATAATACTGAACTTTAATCATGATCACTTAACACTGTCACACTTTTTTTTTTTTCTAGTTTCATTTCCTTATGACTAGAGGTGCCAGTATCACTTCTTTTACACTTTGAACCTTCCATGGCAAGGCAGAAGGCAAAAAAAGGAAAGTACCTCTCAGCACTAGATGACAGTAAAAATGGCACGACCACATCTCCGAAGGCAAGCAGCAGACTGGCGCCATATGTTCGCCTGGCGCCATTTGTCCCCCTACCTCCGTATTTCGGCCTGCTTACATACGTGGTCTCGGCCTGAGTTTGTCTGACTGAAGAGTCCATGTTCTAAAAGTTCGACTTATGAAGGGTTTACTGTAATAATAATTGAATAATAATAATTATTATAATAATGAAAAATGGAGGCTGGTTGGTGCTTTGTGCCAGCCGACCTCCGCAGTAAGTTTATGCTCGGTATGGGTGGTAAAAAACCAGCATTAAATTCGGGAGCTTGCGATAAAAACATAGAAGTAGGCATTCTAGGTAAAGTCACTTCACAGACCCCCCCCCCCCACACACACACGTGTAACCAGCCTTATCAATGGTTGTGTCACTTGAGCCTTCACGGTCAACAGGGGCCATAATGAGAGCATTTTAAATTTGCTTTTCTTATAAGTTTATGAATGAGTCAAAATTCAAGAACGAGGTATAGAACAAATAATTTTCCTCATCCCCAAAAATGGTGGGGTGGACATCATTGGATTTGACACTGAAGGTCAAAGAAGGTCGTAAAAATGAATAAAGTCAGAGTTTGCCCATAGCGAATGATGAATGTAGAGAGGTTGTGTGTCAAATGCAAATGTTCCGACAGTGGCCATCATCTTTATTGATGTGAGTGCCATCCTGCCTCCAGGTTCCTCACATGAAACGTGTGGGCCCCTTATACTGGTAATAATACAGTACAATCCCAGTTAACCGAGAAGCTTGGGGAATTTACCTTCCCGGTTACCGATTTTCCCGGGTTTCTGATATTTCTGTATAAACTCATACATTATCATTGCAGTTTACACAATACCACTTGCATCCAGGGCCACACTAACATTTTTCCATTGAAATAACCTAAAACACACCCAACACATGGTTGCAGTGTCTTGCGGTAGTGCAAAGTGCACACGATCTGTTTTAAGTATCATTCATTACAGTATTTTATTCATCAAACACAAAAATTAACTAAAGTAATAAATCTTGAGCATTTATTGGTGAACAGGTGATTTGGAAAGAAGTGTTCTATAGTACAGTTATCACGACTCCTTTGCTTAAAGCTGTGTATATGTTCCGTGGTCTAAGCCTAATCATTTACTCCTCACTTGACCGCCGTAACCATCCCTCACTCACCTCTCAGCTGTTTTGCAGATAATACAGTAAATACAAAGAAATTGCAAGCACAGTAATTTTGACAAATAGCCTAAAATAAATGCTTCATTTCTATCAGCTAGTTTTTCTTCTCTGCCAGTGCAGATGTGTTCTATGTTTATTTTAGAATGCATTTGATGACACTGCCGATGCAGATGCATTCTAATATGACATCAATTTGATTACAATGCAAATACATTCTAAGGTGACATCATCTTAGAATACATTTGATGATGCCAATGGAAATACGAATTAAGATGACATGACGCATTTGATGACAATGCAGATGCGTTCTAAGATGACAATTTTGGAACATACCGGATGACATTGCCAATGCAGATGCATTCTGATATCATTTTAAAATGCATTTGATGCCAGTGCAAATGCGTTCGAAGATGGCATCTTAGAACACATTTGATAATAATGCAAATGAGTTCCAAGATAACCTAATCTTAGAATGCATTTTCATTGGCCGAAATGATAAACTCTTGCTAATAGAAATGAACCTTTTTTTTTTATTTGATGAAATTACTGTACTTGCAATCCTTACGTAGTAATCGCTCTATTATCCGGACGTCCACTATCCGGATACATCACTGTCCGGACATCGTACGCTGTCTAACCCCCAAAATGCCCCAAAATTCGGAAAAAATAAATAAATCCGATTTTTTTTTACCACGTCACTTTGAATTTCCCGCTCGCGCCGACCAGTTGTGTTTTCGCACCTCCCACCTATCCCACGGTCTCATTTCCCACACAGCT
>JAGKTI010019128.1:0-17203 GCA_018397915.1 Birgus latro | reverse complement strand
AGCCGATACTAACTTCGCTTAATATTGCCATCTCTCCACCTTGAATGCTGAGCTGTAACGATTAACATTAGAATATGATGCTAGTCACGAAGAAGTGCTGTGGAAAGGATGTAGAGCCGATACTAACTTGACCTAAAATTGCCACCTCTCCACCCTGAATGCTCAGCTGTAATAGATTAACATTAGAATATGATGCTGGTCACGAAGAAGTGGAAAGGAGGTAGAGCCGTAGCAGTCTTTTTCTGCCACTGTTAGTCACGAAGTGGAATGGATGTTGCGCAGGAGTATTTAATTTCTGCCACTGCTAGTCACGAAGAAGTGCTATGGAATGGATGTAGAGCCGTAGTATTGTCTCTTTCTGCCACTGAGCTACGTGAAATAAGCTGCGAAAGGACGAAAATCTGGGCCAAGTTAAGGTGAAAGGAGTATAGTCACGAAGAAGTGCTATGGAAAGGATGTAGAGCCGTAGTACTGTCTTTTTCTGATAATTTAAAGTAACAGATCATGGTACTCCCTAACACCTCTTCCCCACCTACTTATTTTTCGATACGACTGGCTAGTATCGTTATTTATGCAGAGTATGGTGATATTGGAATTATTTAACACAGAAGAGGACGGCAAGGTATTAAACAAAATAAATCACCTACGAAAAGGTGTTAAGGAGCTTTAAGTAAAATATCTGCCTCATTTTCTCTATTAGAATTATTCGAGTAACACAGGAAAGCACGGCAAGGTGTATTAAGCAAAATAAATCGCTTAGAAAGAGGTGTTAGGGAGCTTCCTTAACGAATACCAGCCTCAGTGTTTTCTCTATCAGAATTAAATAACACAAAAGAGGACGGCAAAGGTGTATTAAGCAAAATAAATCGCTTAGGAAGAGGTGTTAGGGTTTCCTTATACCAGCCCGTGTTTTCTCTATTGGGGTGATTTAAGTAACAGAAGAGGACGGCAAGGTGTATTAAGCAAAATAAATCACTTAGGAAGAGGTGTTAGGGACCTTCCTTAAAAAAATAACATCCCGTGTTTTCCTTATTTGAATGATTTAACACAGAAGAGGACGGCAAGGTGTATTAAGCAAACTAAATCACTTAGGAAGAGGTGTTAGGGAGCTTCCTTAAAGAATACCAGCCTCAGCGTTTTCTCCATTAGAATGAATAGAAGAGGATGGCAAGAATAAGAAAAATAAATCACTTAGGAAGATGTGTTAGGGAGCTTCCTTAAAGAATACCAGCCCCAGTGTTTTCTCCATTAAAATGATGAACAGAAGAGGATGGCAAGATTAAGAAAAATAAATCACTTAGGAAGAGGTGTTAAGGAGCTAGTTTTCTCTCTCTCACTTCAAAGATCTTCGGTAACCTGTACTCCTCTTCAGTCTCTCTCTCAACTATGACTATTAAGCCAGAGGAAATTACAAAAAACTTACCATTTTCCTAGACACCGAAGCTGGTTCACGTCCGCCATGATGGAAACTTTCGGGATATCACGTGAAACCATCAAGTATTTCCACCCAGCTCTATTCACACCGTCCCAGCTCTACACACACACCGTCCCAGCTCTATACACAAGCCATCTCAGCTCTAATCACCAAAATAAGGGAATTAATTTTGACTGTACTGATGTTTCTCTGCAAATACCACGTCATTCAGTAATTCAACTTCAGAGGCACAACATTCAATATAGACACTGTCCCAGCTCTATACACACTGTCCCAGCTCTACACACACCATTCCAGCTCTATACACAAGCCATCTCAGCTCTAATCACCAAAATAATGTAATTAATTTTGACTGTACTGATGTTTGCAAATACCACGTCACCTTCAGAGGCACAACATTCACTAATATCCACATTTTTTACCTTGACGGCTGTGTTATTTTTCTCCACACTACCACACCACATTCTGCAGCTCATCACTATTTTTTCTATGCATTTTCTGGCCACTTCCTATCAATATGGCCTTGGATTTACCCCAAAAAAAGTTCTGCCGACCGCCACTTTGTAATTCAAACTCCAACTGACTTGTTTACGTGACGCGCAAATTTGGAATGCTGTGATCATCTCCATTTTTCTAGTAACACAATAAAAATTCGTGTTTGTAAGTGTGTTGGCTTAAAAAAAAAAAAAAATGTACTAAAGAAGCAAAACCTGAATATGTTATTTCATCTGGCCATAGGATCTACCTTTCAGAAAACTGGCACCTTCAAACCATCTTGCATTCTCGAAAAAATTGGCATCTTCTCAAATCCTCCTCCTTTCTCCAAATTCATTCGTCCTTTAAGACTTTTTAAACTGAGAGAGCCGAGTACTGTATCCATTATCAACCCTTTCTCTATAGACTAATGTTCCTCACAATTCATTATTTCACCGTTAAGCTGAGCGAAATTAGCTGCAAAAGAACGAACATATCTGCCTACTTAGCACTGAATGAACGACTGCATACGATTTATTACTCTCCACTTTAAAAATACTGCTTAAGCCTACTATAGTCCGTTTACTCTCACCTGACAATGATAAATAGTTCCTTTCCGCTCAGCTGATGGCCATGTTGTCCGACTGGAGGGTAGATTTGACTAGTAACCAAAGAGACTCATTCTTAAAGCACACCGAATTTCACACAGCCACAACTGGGATTAGCCTCGTTCCATCATATGAAAACAAAATGACTAATGTAGAAAATATACACAAGCCCTTTTTTTTCAGTTAAGCTCCCTAACACCTTCTCCTAAGCGATTTACTTGCCTTTTACACCTTACTGACCACCTCTGAATTACATAAATCATGATAATATCGCCATACCCTGTGCATATACCGCATAAAAATATTAACCAGCTATATCCAAAAGTAAATCACTAAGGAAGAGGTGTTTGGGAGCTATACCCGATAATAATACGAGCAGAGTTTTAAACGTAGCACTGAGAATAATATGCTAGAAAGGCATGTTCCTAGCACCTACTCCTAATCAATTCATTCTACAGATAACACAATAGTCTTTCTTATGCCAAATACTGCAGTAATGATGGTATGAAGTTGTAGTATTTATTGCAACCCGTGGCTCAACCCAGTGGACTACAGGCTGAAGTTGCCCTCCTCCTGCAGTCCACCACCCTCCTTTCTGAGGTAGAGAGGGAGTTGAGGGATGTTTGTATAACCATGTGAAGGCTACCCTCTCCAGCACCATGAGAAATAATAAATAAATAAAAATAATAAATAATAATAATAATAGTAATGATAATCTATCTATAGCCAGATGCCTTAATCCAGTAAGGGGTGGCCGTTTGTCTAGTTTGTTTTATGGGGAGGGGCACTAACCCTCTACCAACCCACTTGTTGACACGTAGGGAACACGTATGGGTTGGTTATATGGCTACCACCCAGCGCTGTAAATGGTTTCCTGGCTTACAGGAAACCATTAGGCTTGTCACTCAATGTAAAGCCACCTGAAAAGGAAAGAAGAGTAATAAAAAGTGACATGAAAGATGGGAGAAATAGGAAGAGAGGAGGACAGACACAGAAAAAGAATGATAAAGGTGAAGGAAGATGTAGGCAGAACTACATCAAGTGAGTGGATGATGGTGAGAAATAGGAAGAGAGGAGGGCAGACACTGAAAAAGAATGATAAAGGTGAAGGAAGAAGCAGGCAGCACTACATCAAGTGAGTGGATAATGGAGAGAAATAGGAAGAGAGGAGGACAGGCACAGAAAAAGAATGATAAAGGTGAAGGAAGAAGTAGGCAGCACTACATCAAGTGAGTGGATGATGGTGAGAAATAGGAAGAGAGGAGGACAGACAGAAAAAGAATGATAAAGGTGAAGGAAGAGGTAGGCAGCACTACATCAAGTGAGTGGATGATAGTGGGAAATAGGAAGAGAGGAGGACAGACACAGAAAAAGAACGATAAAGGTGAAGGAAGAAGAAGGCAGCACTATATCTAGTGAGTGGATGATGGTGAGAAACATGAACAAAGGAGGGCAGACAGAAAATGATAAAAGGTGAAGGAAGAAGTAGGCACCACTACATCAAGTGAGTGGATGATGGTCGCAGTACTAATAAGAGAGGAGGATAGACACAGAAAAAGAATGATAAAGGTGAAGGAAGAAGCAAGCAGCACTACATCAAGTGAGTGGATGATGGTCGAAAACTAATGACAGTAATAATAAAAATAGCAACAATAGTACAGCAATAAATAATAATAATAATAATAATAATAATAATAATAATAAAGCACCTGATTCAATGGGTTAGCTAAATGGAAAAAACTGCTCACCAAAGACTTAGAACAAGAACATATCTCTCTAACCCCTTCACTCCTATAATGCATTTTTTCCTTTAGATTTTATTAACATTAGCAGGTTTTTTTTCTACAGATGCAGGATTTACAGTTCCCAATAATTTTAGAACGGTGTGTCTTTACTAATTTCAAAACAGTAATAATCAAAACAGTAATAACGTTTGCATGGATCTTTGTATGCAGCATGTGTTAGGAGTGTAATGCTGTATGGTAGTGAGACCTGGGCAGTAAAGGAAGAGGATATTCGCAGGTTTAAACGTACAGAAATGACAATGATTAGGTGGATGTGCAGTGCGTCCCTGCGTGCAAGGCCTGGGGGGGCTGGGTTTACGATGGAAGAGTTGAGAGGTAGGATGGGACTGGAGTGTATTGGTGTTGTGATGAGGAGGGGTAGATTGAGATGGTTTGGGAGGAAGGATGGGACTGGAGTGTATTGGTGCTGTGATGAGGAGGGGTAGATTGAGAGGGTTTGGGAGGAAAGATGGGACTGGAGTGTATTGGTGTTGTGATGAGGAGGGGTAGATTGAGATGGTTTGGGAGGAAGGATGGGACTGGAGTGTATTGTTGTTGTGATGAGGAGAGGTAGATTGAGATGGTTTGGGAGGAAGGATGGGACTGGAGTGTATTGGTGTTGTGATGAGGAGGGGTAGATTGAGATGGTTTGGGAGGAAGGATGTGACTGGAGTGTATTGGTGTTGTGATGAGGAGGGGTAGATTCAGATGGTTTGGGAGGAAGGATGGGACTGGAGTGTATTGGTGTTGTGATGAGGAGGGGTAGATTGAGATGGTTTGGGCATGTGGAGAGGATGGAGGATGACAGTTGGGTGCAGAGGGTATGAGGTGTGAACTTTCGGGGTACAAGTGCAAGAAATATATTGAAAAAGACCTGGGACGAGGCCATAAAGTGCGACCTTAGGGACAAGGGACTGAGTAGGGAGGCTGTTAGAGATCGAGCAGTGTGGAAAGCTGCCATTAGGTGACCAAGGCCGACCAAAGCAAGCATGTCAGAGCCTTTATAAACAAACAAAACAGATACAGCAACAACACAACAGAAAATGCATGACTGGACTGAAGGGGTTAACATGATATAGTTCCCAAAGGACCATATCGCCGTAAACTATAAAAAAAAAAACACCATAAACACGACACATCTCCAAAAAGTGCGTCTTGTCGTAAATAATACAAAACTCGCAATCAGTCAATCAGATTTATTCAGGTTGAGAGAGCACCCTAGTAGTGAAGGAGTTAACGATGACTACACCTCACCCCCTCAGTTCGAAGTGCCTCCTTACTTGTATAAAATTGTTCGGCAGCAGAGCAGGGAAATAAAAACAACGTACGTCCACATACAATGGGGGAAAAAAATCAATCGCTCACTACAGCAGCGAGTCGAGGGCCTGGGTTCTCATCGGTAAGCTCCCTAACACCATTTCCTAAGTGATTTGTTTTTACTACACCTTACTGTTCTTTTCTGTATTATGTGATACACTTCTATTACACCTTACTGTCAACTTCTGTTACATAAATCCTTCCAACACTGCCATACTGCATAAATTACATACAAAGGAATATTAAACAGACATACCTGAAAATAAATCACTCAGGAAGAAGTGTTAGGGCTTCCTCACACCTTCCCCTAAGTGATTTATTTTTATTACACATTACTACCCTCTTCTGTGTTACATAAATCCTTCCAACATTGCCACACTCTGCATAAATTACATACAAAAGGATACAAACCAGCCATATCCTAAAATAAATCACTAAGGAAGAGGTGTTAGGGCCCATGTTACTGTTGGTTAAAAAAAACTCCCTAACACCTTCTCCAGAGTGATTTATTTTTATTACACCTTACTGTCTTCTTCTGTGTTACATAAATCCTTCCAACATCGCCATGCTCTGCATAAATTACATAAGGATATTGACCTGCCATACCCAAAAATAAATCACTAAGGAAGAGGTGTTAAGGCCCATGTTACTGTTGGTTAAAACAGCTCCCTAACACCTTTTCCTAAGTGATTTATTTTGTTTATTACACCTTACTCTCCTCTTCCGTGTTACATAAATCCTTCCAACATTGCCATACTCTGCATAAATTACTTAAGGATATTAACCAGCCATATCCAAAAATAAATCACTAAGGAAGTGTTGTTAGGATGCTTCCTTACCTGATGAGAGAGAGAGAGAAATAAAAAAAAAGCTCCCTAACACCTCTTCCTTAGTGATTTATTCAGCATATAGCTCATTAATTTTAACTTTTGTGTTACGTAGTCTTGGAAATGAAAAGATTAAAACATCACAGAGGAACCTAGATGTAATAGGCAGAATAAATCACTAAGGAAAAGGTGTTAGGGAGCTTCCTTAACCAACAGATATAAGCCTTAGGGACAAAATATCAACCCAGGGAGTCCAATGGCGTCTGTTTTGTTTTTATCGTGCCCTTTCCTTATGATTTTACTCAGCATAAGACCAGCTTCTCAAATTACTCTCTCTCTTTTCTCTACCCTGGCTCACTCTTCCTTCACTCTTTTCTCTACCCTGGCTCACTCTTCCTTCACTCTCTTTTCTCTTCCCTGGCTCACTCTTCCTTCACTCTCTCTTTCCTCTACCCTGGCTCACTCTTCCTTCACTCTTTTCTCCACCCTGGCTCACTCTTCCTTCACTCTCTTTTCTCCACCCTGGCTCACCCTTCCTTCACTCTTTTCTCTACCCTGGCTCACTCTTCCTTCACTCTTTTCTCTACCTTGGCTCTCTTCCTTCACTCTTTTTCTCTACCCTGGCTCACTCTTTCTTCACTCTTTTCTCTACCCTGGCTCACTCTTTCTTCACTCTCTCTTTTCTCTACCTTGGCTCTCTTCCTTCACTCTCTCTTTTCTCTACCTTGGCTCTCTTCCTTCACTCTCTTTTCTCCACCCTGGCTCACCCTTCCTTCACTCTTTTCTCTACCCTGGCTCTCTCTTCCTTCACTCTTTTCCTCTACCCTGGCTCACTCTTCCTTCATTCTCTTTTCTCTACCCTGGCTCACTCTTCCTTCACTCTTTTCTATACCCTGGCTCACTCTTCCTTCACTCTTTTTTTCTACCCTCTTTCTCTCTTTCCTCTACCCTGGCTCACTCTTCCTTCACTCTTTTCTCTACCCTACCTCTCTTTTTTAGGCCCAGCTTTTCGTCCTTTTGCAACTCCTCTCTCTCACTGGCCGAGTAACACAATACTCCGGCTCTACATCCTTCCCGTGAGCGGATCCTGAATTCAGCTCTCTTGTATTTTTTTGTTTTTGTTTTTTCTTGGAAGGAACGGTTGGCGCGCTCCTGGCCTTTGGTTCCTTCTTTCTCGCATTGAAAAAAGAAAAAGAAAGAAAAAGAAAAAACTTCACTGTAGCTAGCAATAATCTACTGCTATGACTCAACCAGATGAAGGGATGGTAATTTTAGGCCAGGTTAGAGTTAAAAGGGTATACCAAGATTAGACACAGGCGCTCCCTAACACCTTTTCCTAAGCAACTTATTTTGCCTATTACACCATACTGTCCATCTCTGTTACATAAATCATTCCAATATCACCATACTCTGCACAGATAACATACAAAGGGATATTAACCAGCCATATCCAAGAATAAATCACTAAGAAAGTGGTGTTAGGAAGCTTATTTTGAACAGCATGGATCAGATATAAACTGGTATTTTTGTCAGTTAAGGAAGCTCCCTAACACCATTTCCTAAGTGATTTATTTTGCTTATTACACCTTACTGTCCTCTTCTGTGTTACCATACTCTCCAGAGATAACATGCAAAGGGATATTAACCAGCGATATCCAAAAATAAATCACTAAGGAAAAGGTGTTAGGAAGTGAGAATACATGGGTTAAGGAAGCTCCCTAACACCTTTTATTTAGTGATTTATTTTGCCATACTCTGCACAGATAATACACAAAAGGATATTAACCAGTCATATCCAAAAATAAATCACTCAGAAAGAGGTGTTAGGGAGCTTAATACATGGGTTAAGGAAGTGCCCTAACACATTTTCCTTAGTGAATTATTTTGCCTATTACCCTTACTGTCCTTCTCACTCTTTACATATATAACAAAAGGATATTAACCGGCCACATACAAAAATAAATCACTAAGGAAGAGGTGTTAGGGAGCTTCCTTAACAGATGACAATAGGGAAATTAGCCTAAACAGACCCCTTCAGTACGAGAAGCCCTGCCTAAACTGAGTAAAATCATTTGGTCAGAGAACGAGTTACTGAAAAAATGGCATCACACACACACTCCAAGGGTCAAATGTGAGAGTATGAAGGAGAAAGAAAAACTCCAATTATTTTTACATTATTAAAACAAGACCGAAAATTAAAAACTGTAAATAAGAGACATCTGATTTTCCTATTTCAAAAAGACTGTAAATAAGTAAAATCCGATCTTCTTACCTCATAACCGACTGGAAATAAGGGAAATTCTATCTCCCTAATTCAAAAAGACTGTAAATACGGGAAATCCGATCTTCCTACCTTACGAAAATTGTAAATAAGGGAACTCCGATCTTCTTATCTCACACAGACTGCCCTATGTACAGTGGAATGCAGTCTATTTTTTCCCTATCCTCGGAGGTGCGTTAGAACTGGGGTAAATTGGGGTTTGTTTACATTCTCAGGTATTCGGTTTTAAGGTCGCCTTCTAGAGCACATATTCTCATTGACTTAGCTCCCTAATGCCTTTTCCTGGGTGATTTAGTTTGGTTATTACACCTTACTATCCTCTTCTGCATCACATATTCTTACTGTCCCCTTCTGTGCTATACAAATCTTACTGTCTCCTACTGTCATATAAATCCTTTTCTGTGTTAAATAAATCCTCTTGTGTTATATAAATCTTACTGTCCTCTTCTGTGTTATATAAATCTTGCTGTCCTCTTCTATGTTACATAAATCTTGCTGTCCTCTTCTGTGTTACATTATCTTACTGTCCTCTTCTGTGTTATATAAATTTTAATGTTCTCTTCTGTGTTATATAAATCTTGCTGTTATCTTCCCTGTTACATATTGTCCTCTTCTGTGTTACATAATCTTACTGTCCTCTTCTGTTTTACATAATCTTACTGTCCTCTTCTGTTTTACATAATCTTACTGTCCTCTTCTGTGTTTTATAAATCTTACTGTCCTCTTCTGTGTTAGAAATCTTTGTCCACTTCTGTGTTACATAATTCCTCTCTGTGTTATATAAATCTTTCCGTCCTCTTCTGTGTTATAAAACCTTACTGTCCTCTTCTGTGCTATATAAATCCTTTTCTGTGTTACATAATCTTACTGTCCTCTCCTGTGTTATATAAATCCCTCAAACACAGCCATACTGCATAAATAACGTATAAAATTATATTAACCAGCCATATCCAAAAATAAATCACTAAGGAAGAGGTGTTAGGGAGCTTCCTTAACAAGAATATGGATCTAGGTGACAGGGAGGTTTTCTCATTTGATTAGGAAGCTTACTTAACACCTCTTCCTAACCTACTTATTTTTTATCTTGCTCCATTACTCTATTCTTGTGTGTTATGCATTCAAGCTGCAAAAAAGAGGATATTAATGGGTAGTCTGAAGAATAAATCACTAAGGAAGAGGTGTTAGGGAGCTTCCTTAACAAATGACAGTAAGCAAAATAAATCACTTAGGAAGAGGTGTTAGGAAATTTCCTTAACTGACACAAAATAAATCATTAAGGAAGAGGTGTTAGGAAGCATCCTTAACCATCACAAAATAAATCACTTAGGAACAGGTATTACAACAGCAAGATGTAATACACAAAATAAATCACTAAGGAAAAGGTGTTAGGGAGCGTCCTTAACAGACAGTAAGGTATAATAAGCAAAATAAATCACTTAGGGAGAGGTGTTAAGGAGCTTCCTTAACCGACACAAAATAAATCACTTAGGAAAAGGTGTTTGGGAGCTTATCCGATGAGCATTTGGCCAGGTCCCTCAGCTCCACATATCCCAAAAATAATAACAATAATAATAATAATAATAATAATAATAATAATAATACCTGTCTTAGTGAGTAGGGTGGACGATAAAACGTGTTGCTGGGAGGATGACTAGCAATGTTCTTCGTGTTATAGTTCCTGTTCTTCGTGTTCTAGTTCCTGTTCTTCGTGTTCTAGTTCCTGTTTTTCGTGTTCTAGTTCCCATTCTTCGTGTTCTAGTTTGTGTTCTTCGTGTTCCAGTTTGTGTTCTAGTTCGTGTTCTTCATGTTATAGTTCCTGTTCTTCGTGTTCTAGGTCCTGTTCTACATGTTCTAGTTCCTGTTCTTCATGTTCTAGTTCCTGTTCTTCGTGTTCTTGCTCACAGTCATCACCACCATCATCATCTACGGCACTAATTTACACGCAGTTCTCCAGTTCTTCAAGTTACAGTTCTTCCTCATCATCGACCAATTTATGTACAGTTTTCTTCTCGTTCTTCATGTTCTTCGAGTTTAGTTCTTCGTGTTCATCATCAAGTCTATCACTATCTCTTTCTTCAAAGTCACCCCCCACAGAGGAGCTCTTAAATATATATACAGTATGTTCCAAAATTCACTTCTGTTCTTTTTTTCACTTTTTTCATCATCATCATCATCATCATCACCACCATCATTATCATCACAATCATCAACATCACCATCATCATCATCATTGTTCCAAAATTTTTAGTGTTACTTTTGTTGCACCAAAACACACATTATTTTTACCATAATTATCATCATCACCACCATCATCACTATCCCATTCATTTTCCTAATCATCACCATCATCATCATCACTACTACACCAATTCCTCCTCCTCCTCCTCATCATCATCATCACCATCCTAGTCAATATCCAGTCACTTCTCCCCATACATTCAAACCAAACAGTTATCATTCTTTTTATCATTATTATTAAAGTTATTATTATTTTCATTATTATCATCATTACTACCCTTCCCCATCACCATCCTTTTTATCATTTTTTTTTTAAGTATTAATTCTCTGTATAAAAATAGTTCCTGCATCTGGAGGCCTTTGAGTATTTACGAATTTGAATGAGGGAGGGATTCCATACACTGGCTATAGAATTATCTGCCTAGAGCAAATAAATAGATAGAGATATATTATATAATAAAAATAATAGCAATAATAATAATAATAATGAAAATAATAATAATCATTCATCATCCAATCCTACACTGCCCCAGGAGGAGCATAGGAGCCCTGGGCTAGGCAAGTTGGTAATAACAACAACACTCCTTCCTCTTTTTTTTGCCTACAGGTGACTTTACACTCTTGTCTGTCTTTCCTTCATTCCTTCCTCTTCCTTCTGCTTGTGGGTCACTTTACACTTCCTCTTCTGTCTTTCCTTCATTGGTTCTGTATTAACAAGACGTTATGGACCTCCAACGCTACAGGCCTACCGCACAGCTGAACGGCTCGACTTCAAGGTTTGAAAATGACAAATGTGTTGTCGAAATGTCGAAAGGTCACCCATTTAACTATTAAAGATGTTCCTGATCACTTTGGTATTTATCTTCATACTGAGACTACTCTTCCCCCATGGTGAATCTATTGCTTCTGTATTAACAAGACGTTATGGACCTCCAACGCTACAGGCCTACCGCACAGCTGAACGGCTCGACTTCGAGGTTTGAAAATGACAAATGAGTTGTCGAAACATCACCGATTTAACTATTAAAGATGTTCCTGATCATGTTGGTGTTTATCTTCATATTGAGACTATGCTTCCCCCATGGCGAATCTATTGCTACTGTATTAGCAAGACGTTATGGACCTCCAACGCTACAGGCCTACCGCGCAGCTGAATGGCTCGACTTCAAGGTTTGAAAATGACAAATGGGTTGTCGAAACATCACCGATTTTCCTCTTCCTTCTGCCTGTGGGTCACTTTACACTCCCTCTTCTGTCTTTCTTTCCTTCATTCTTTCCTCTTCCTTCTGCCTGTGGGTCACTTTACACTCCCTCTTCTGTCTTTCTTTCCTTCATTCTTTCCTCTTCCTTCTGCCTGTGGGTCACTTTACACTCCCTCTTCTGTCTTTCTTTCCTTCATTCTTTCCTCTTCCTTCTGCCTGTGGGTGACTCTACACTGAGTGACAAGCCAAATGGTTTCCTGTACACCAGGAAACCATTTACTACACTGGGTGGTAACCATACAACCAAATTATGGCGCCTGGTGGTTTAGTGGGTAATTAAGGCGCTCCAGTCGGATTGAGCCGGTGAAGGTTTATATCCAAGGGGTGGTTGTGGTTTATTGCTCACATAATACCACTCAGGGATGTGTGAGGCTGGTCACTCTCATCTTAAATGTCAGGACCAACTTGCCTAGCCCCGGACTCCTATGCTCCTCACGGGGCAACACAGGATTGGACGATGGATGGATGAATAATAATAATAACTGTCATTTTCCATCTTATACTATTTTGAGGTGTAGGGTTACTGAGGATA
Organism: Birgus latro; assembly: GCA_018397915.1. Classification (NCBI taxonomy): domain Eukaryota; kingdom Metazoa; phylum Arthropoda; class Malacostraca; order Decapoda; family Coenobitidae; genus Birgus; species Birgus latro. Next base: position 4,445 of record JAGKTI010019128.1, on the reverse strand, counting down.
GTGTAGTCCTGTGTAGTCTGGGGTAGTTGACCAGCCTAACTCCCTTGTGGCATTACACTAGCACTCCAACTGTTGTATAAATGTGCCATCATCATTACCATTATCATCACTATTCCAACTTTAATTCTGGCATCATCATCATCATTTTTATCATCATCATCATCATCATCATTATCATCCAAACTCTAATTCAGGCTTAAAATGCATCATCAACCATTTTCCCTAAAACACCATACCACTCCTCCATTCTGGTATATTCTCTGGTATTCTCCTGGTATTTCCCATGGTATTAACAACACTACATCACTGATATACTCCCTGGTATTTCCCCTGGTATATCTGCTGGTATTAACATCACTGGTATATTCCCTGGTATTAACAACACTACACTGCTAGTATATTCCCTGGTATTTCCCCTGGTATTATCAACACTAGTCATCCTCCCATCCACACTACCTACACAGGCCTACAACTGATGAGCAAGGAGTAAAGTCAATATATACAGATAATTTGAATGTTAAGCCTACCCGGGATTTGAAAAGTGTTCCGAGGCTGGCATTCTCGGCTGTTAAGAAGGCTCCCTAACACCTGTTCCTTAGTGATTCATTTTCCGTGCCACCCATTAATGTTTCCTTTTCAATGTTTTCTTTTTTATTTCCCCAACACCTCTTCCTTTGTGATTTATTCTCTGTATTACCCATNAGAGGTGTTAAGAGAGCACCAGAGGAGAATTAGAAATAAATCACTAATGGAGAGGTGTTAACAGAGAAACAGAGGAGAATCAGAAATAAACCACTAAGGAAAAAGTGTTAAGGGAGCTTCCTAAAATCAGAAACAAACCACTAAGGAAAAAGGAGTTAGGGGAGCTTCCTAAAATCAGACACGTTGAGAGCTTCCTAAAATCAGAAACGAATCACTAAGGAATAGGTGTTGAGGGAGCTTCCTAAAATCAGAAATGAATCACTAAGGAAAAGGTGTTGAGGGAGCTTCCTAACAGCACGAGAATGCCGCCCTGAGTGTGAAGCTGTTTATTTATTTATTTACTTAACCGAGGGCAAACCACATCATCGTCTACCCTATAAAAGACTAGTCGAGAGTTGTGTCCAGCCGCCTGCAATCCCGCCGCCCTCCCTCCGACCCCTCCATCACCGTTTCGCTCGTTATCTCAAACACAAGCTGGTTAGTTACGTAGGTGTGAGTCTCCCTATCGTTAAACACTCTTCACAGACCATGCATGATTCACCTAAATGATTCTTCGGGTTTTGACGAATCGCTGACTCTCTGTATCGTAAACACTGATATGATTCGTCAAATTCTGGTAAGAATCGTCATTTCTTTTGCATCTTTAACACATGCGATTCATCCGTTTTAATATTCTCAATTTTTACTTGTACTATAATCAGACACAATTCATCAATAATAATAGATACCTCAATTTCAATACTAAGAATCGTCATCAACTGTATCATAAACACATAAGATTCGGCAATTTTAACAGATTCGATTTAAATACTAAGAATTGTCATCTCTTGTATCATAAACACACATATGATTCATCAATTTTAATAAGAATCATTGCTGCTGTACCTTAAAAGATTCAATTCTAACATGCATCATTTAACTTGCAATCATAAACATACGATTCGTCAGATTTAATGAGAATCGTCAACTTATTTAGATCTCAAATACATACAATTCTTCAGTTTTAATAAGAATCATTGACTTGAATCTTAAACACATGTGTGATTCATCAAGTTTAATAAGAAGCATCAACTTAATATCTCAAACACATGATTCATCAATTTTGATAAGAGTAGTCAACTCACATCTCAAACACATAAATCGTTAATTTCAAGAATCGTCAACTTATATCTCAAACACATGAACTGTCAATTTTAATAAGAAATGTCAACTTAATTTTGTCTCAAACACACACGATTCTTCAATATTAATAAGAATCACTGACTTGAATTTTAAACACATGTATGATTCGTCAGATTTAATAAGAATTGTCAGCTTATATCTCTCACACGATTCTTCAGTTTTTATAAGGATCGTTGACCTGAATCTTACATACACGTACGATTCGTCAATTTTATGAAATTTGTCAGTTTATCTCAAACACATGAATCGTCAATTTAATAAGAATCGTCATCTTAATTTCTCACACACGATTCTTCAGTTTTGATAAGAATCATTTAATTTAATTTTAAACACACGTATGATTCGTCAATTTTAATAAGAACTGTCAACTCATATCTCAAATACACACACAATTCTTCATTTTCCAAAAGAATCACTGACTCTTAAAACACCTACGATTCTTCAATTTTCATATACATCATCACTATCTTCTTAAATACACATGATTCAATTCTAACATGCATCATCATTTAGCTTGTATCCTCACTTGATTCCACTATGATTCTCCCACGATTCGTTTTACTTGCATCATTCAGCTTGCATCTTAACACAGAATTTCAGTACAGTATGCTGGTATGACTCTCACGATTCGTCTACTCCACTATACATCATTTAGGCGGTATATCCAGTCTCACTACATGGGGTATGATTCATGATTCTTCCACACGATTCTATAGGATTCTTCTATGACTCACTATATATATTAACACAGAATTTACAGACACCAAACCATTTTTCAGGATGGAGCTACTGACTGATTTCCACTTCCATCCACTCACACGATTCATCCACTTCGGACTGGTGTTTTGGTCTGCTTCAGGCTGTTACACCACCTTCAGATCTACACCAGTAATCCCCACTTTAGTCCACTCACACCGCACACCAGTCATCCCGGTCGGACGAAACTGGTGTTATCAGTCGCATGGTCCCTGCCAGAGTGGAACATCAGCTGCATTTGTCTGGGCCGGTCAAAACTACGTCACTTGCAATTGGAGCTAGGAAACACCAGTCGTCCAGGCTGGTGTGAGCTGGTATATCCCTTGCAATTTTGGCTTCTACGTCCAGTACAGTGGTATTACGGGGGCTTTTCACACCACTAACTCCGGTATTAGGACTGTGGAACAAATTTATACAATATAGCACATCTCGCTATCAAACTTCCTCTCAATTAAGTGTACTGGTTAGCATAAAATGATACACCAAAATTATGGGAAGTAAAGAGTTATTATGTATTACTTACAGCGCAGTTTGTGAGTTATGGATGAGGGTGGGTAGTGAGGAGGGGGTTGGGAGGACCGAACATTGCCCTTCAGGGGTGACCAGCTCTGTGTGTGCCCCTCCCATACCAGGCTGTGTTATGGGACTGCGATACACTGACAGGACGCAGCCACAGCTACACCGAGGGCCTGTGTGTGTGTGTGTGTGTATGTGTCCCTCCCATCTAGTACTGCATTATGGGAGTGTAATACATGCACAGGACACACCCACACTAAACGAGGGGCATGTACGTGTGAGTGTCCTTCCCATTTGGTGCCGTGTTATGGGACTGTAATATATCCACAGGCAGACACAGCCACACCAACACGGTCAGAGGACAGGGAGGCCGGGGCAGGCCGGGCGTCGGGCGCTACGGGATCAAAACTATGGGGTCGAGTCACATCCGCGTCACCCCCGGGCCGGCCAGGTGCGGCGGTCACCACGGTAACCTGTCACCGTGGTGACTGGTAACCATGGCAACCAGTAACCACTGCAATCAGTCACTACCACAACTGGCTGCCACAGCAACCAGTCACCACTACAATGGCCGCCACAGCAACCAGTCACCGCCGCCACCAATCATCACAGCAACCGTCCAGCAGAGCGACAGGCGCCGCCGCAACGGCCGTCCACACCAACGGGGCGGCGAGGGGCGGCAGTCGGGTGCGCAGCCACGCCCGGTGCAGCAGCCGGCCCTCAGGCGGTGCGCCGGGGACACCGCGTCGGGGCGCCACTCGCTCTCCACGCTCAGACGAACACCTTGGCCAGGGCGTCGGCGCCGGCGCTGGCGATGAAGGGCTTGCTGGGGTGGAAGGCCACATCAAAAATACTCTCATCAAACTTCTTCCTGTGAGCCGTTATCTCCTGCACACACTGCTTGCTGTCCAGCTGCCACAGGCGAATACTGCAGTCATGACCTGACGGAACAGCCAACCACGGATTAATACACACACACACACGCACACACACACACACACACACACACACACACACACACACACACACACACACACTCAACTTTAGCCAATATTAACCAAACTTGGACAGGGCAGGGCAGGAATAAAGTGACTCAATTCTGACAACAATCAGTCAACCATCAAGGGCAGAGTACGACCCTCGTCTCGCCGTGCCAACATAATCTATATAACCATTTTGAAATGATTTGGACCAAACTTGGCAGAAGAGTTGAAGATCAGCATAGTATGTGACCAATTATATTTTAAAACAAGTCGAAGGTATTGCTCTCTCTCATATTCTTTCTGCAA
>JAGKTI010019127.1:0-17204 GCA_018397915.1 Birgus latro | reverse complement strand
ATCTCCTTGGTTACTAGTGAAATTTAACTTCTCATTACACCTGGCCACAAATTGAGCTGAAAGAGGCTAGAGTTCTTTGTCAGGTAAAAACAAACAGACTGTGGTAATCATGAACCTTGGCAAGAATGCAGTACAAGGCAAAGTATATGATGCTGGAAATTCTCTCTCTCTATCTCAGGCTGTTATGAATCACTCTTTGACATTGGCTTAGAGTGCTAGAGTTACCCTGACCATAAAGGGATTGGTGTTGATAGTATTAACACACACTTGTAAGTCACTCCAGTGAATAAAACTTTTTGATGTTGGCTAGTACTGAATGCTAGAGTCACCCTGACCATGGGACTGTTGTTGGTGTCAGTATTTACACATTCATGCTCCTATAATTACTCTCAGTTGTATTTTGGCTGGCATACAGTACTAGATTGTGTGTGAGTGATATGGGGGGTGGGGGGAGACAGAGAATGAGATGGAGGGATGGAGTGGAGACGTATATGAGAGAAAGGGGTGTGAGCTGGGGGAGGGGCAGCAAAATGGCTGGGGACAGAGCAATACAGAGGTGATTTGTTTGTGTCCACCCCATATGGGATTAAGGCATCTGGCTACAGATAGACAGACAGACAGTACTAAAGTTGGCCTGAGCATGGGACAGCTAACTGGACTGTAATGTTAAGCAAGCAGGGAGCATTGAGGGGAATATGATAATGTTAACAATTTCAGCCTCTGTGTACTTCCATAGGGCTGCAAATTCCACAACAGACAATACCAGGGAGGCTAAGAAATACAAATCATACTCTAACAGCTCACACTTCAGGGCTTAAACTTGCCTATCCAACACAGTGCTGTCTCAAAATTTTCTCTTAAAATGTATGCTGCAGACAATTCAAATTTTGCCCTCAACTACTTCAATCTAATGATGTGCTTTATATTCTGCTTTTCTTACTGTCAGAGAAATTAACAAAGGAAGTGTTTAAGTAGTGTTAGAGTTCATGAAGGCTGTATCGAACCTTTCCAGCTCAAAACTCTCTCTCGTGCCCAATGAAACATTGCAGAGATACCAAGAATTAAGTGAAGCATATGTCATTGGATTAAAGTGGTTGATAGGAACAATAAATCATTAATTAGTGCAGCAATTAATGAAGGCTGTACTGAAACCTTCCAGCTCTGAACATCTCTCCTGAGCTCAATAAAACTGCAGAGATACCAAGAATTAAGTAAGCATACATCACTAAATTCAAGGGCTCAACAGAATGATAAATCCACACCCACATGCATTCAAGTCGCTGAAAGTGTTAATCCCACCATCATAATGTTAGCCGAGACTGGTGGAGCTCAAGGTGCCTTCTGTGCTGTGATCAAAACCTTTTATGACTTGTTACCAGCCATTTACCTGGAGTGCAGTGCTAATATAGCCACTACACTCTTGCCTATTACACAAGGGGTTTCATGGAGTCTGCCACAATAGAGAGAAAACAGAGGACAGAATATGGCATTTTGGACACAGGGCACTTTTGACATTCCTCCACGGTGTGCCTCATAGAATTTTTATAACAATGCTCTGTGGAGACACACCAAAAGCTGCATAGGATATCTAAATCAAACCTATATTTCCTCGATTCATCAAGTCTGGCATGCTCCAAGATACTCCATGGAAAACCTGATATTAGGCTGTTTGGTCATTTTACGAGGACATAGCATAAGTAAATAAATGAATAAATAAATAAATAAACCGTTGTATGTATGTGGACAGTTTGATACTAGTAAAACATGTCAATTACTCGGTTCACAACAGGTATAGTAACAGTCAGGGATTCAGGTACCTTCCCAATTATGTCTGAAGATTGCATTAAAATAGAGTTCATTCACTTTAGCTAGACAGGAAATTTATCCATTCTGAAGCATATTTTTTGTAGCTCAATGGTAGAATAGGACAATACTTTGCATAACACTTCTTTGTGACTAGCACCACACTGTATTCTAGTTATAACCTCTTGTTGCAACTCAGCATCAAGATGAAGAGTTGGCAATTAACACCTAAATATGGAGAGATGGCAGTTAACACCTAAATGAAGTGAACAGTGACTGACATTCCATAACCAAACTCTAAACTGGAGCAATATATGTGTGTTCTTGTTTTAATCTCTTGTTGCATCTCAGCATTCAAGATAGAGAGACAGCAATTTAACACTTATGGTGAACAGTGCATAGCACAGCATAACCAAACTTTGAACTGGGCCCAATATATGTCTTTGGATGGTCTGGATATATAATGGTACATATATTTGGGTAATGCTCATTTCTCTGACAGTCTATCTATCTACTGCCAGACGCCTTAATCCCGTATGGGGTGGCCACAAATAAACTGCCTCCATGTCGCCCTCTTCCCTGCCATTTCGCTGCCCTCCCCCCAGTTCAATCCCCCTCTCTCATATACCTCTCCACTCCATTCCTCCATCTCATCCTCAGCCTATCCCCCCTCTCCCTCCACCTCACTCACATACACTCTCTTCATTAGTCTCTTGCTCTCCATCCTCTCCACATAGCCAAACCACTTCAATGTATTTCTCCTAGAAGCTTTCAAACAGTACAGTACTATATATAATGTAAAATCTCAACACATCAACATCCTACAGTCAGTTTATTTTTAGCTGACAAAACTGGGCCACTTCTAAAACTTGAATACCGTCATGATTGCATGAAATTTGATAAGCATAGTTTACACACCATTCTGACTACACCTGGCTAACAACTGAGCTGAAAGAGGCTATGGATTTTTTATGAAACTAAACGGACTATAGTAATAATAAGACTGACACATTTAACCTGTCTGGTGTGTGTGTATGTGCAAGTATCCAAAATCAATGGTTCTGGTAATACTGTACTAATATTGCAGCAGTATGGACCTGAAAATTTTACAGAAATATGTATTCCCTCCATCTCATCCTCAGTCTCAGGTGTTGAGTTGGGGGGAGGACAGAAAAACAGAGGGGGACAGGGTGACATGGAGGCAATTTGTTTGTGGCCACCCCTTACAGGATCAGGGTGTCTGGCTATAAATAGATAGATGTTTGTATACCTGGCCATACTGCCTTCATAAACAACTTTCCTGGATGGCTTATATTTTGCCCAGTTTTATACTCTACAAGAAAATAACACAGAATTATTACAGTACCTTACTGTATATGATGGTTCAAATGATAACTGAGGCTGTAACAGAGAACTTTGGAATATATATCTCCTCAATATTTTGGTGCATTCCCGAGAGAGAATAACATGAAGATAATTTTCAGGTATATAATCTGTATAAATTTCCTGCATTGTAAATACTGTACTGCATTTAGTGAAAACTTGTGAAGCACTGGGAGTGTTTGTAAATGTACACAAGGAAAGAAAAAAAACATTGGTGCACAGGTGGTCTGATGCCAGCTGTATACATTCGCTGGCTGGCGTTACAGTAAACTCTCAGTATCCATCATTGCAACATCTGGTCCAATGCAATATCAGGCAAAATTATGCAACATCCAGCACCAAAATGGGAAGTAACTAACGGGTATATGCAATATAAAGCACTGAGGCGTATCAACTGGCTCATACGTGGTTGCCAACTGGCGCTGTATTACTGTATTGTTTCGTTAAACATAAAATACAATACAGCAGTTTTCACCTTTTACTCATGGGATAGTTTTTTTGTACACAAGGTCAAGATGGATAGTAAGACAATATCTGGCTCGACACCAAATGTTGCACTGATGGGGGGTACTATGCAATATCCGGCGTTTCACGTTTTCGGCATAGGGCTTGGCTGAATTACACAGGATAATTGTGAGTTTACTGTACATATAGTATATGGCATACACCTAACAACAGGACTACCAGCATGTATAAGGTCAGCCACTAATATTACACTGTCCTTCATTCTGTGGAGTCGAATGTTTCATGCATAATGTACACACACACTTTTTTTCCTTGCGTACACCAACTTACCAACTTTAAAGACACCATGGTACACACTTGTTGTTGGAAGAATTGTGAGAATTATATTTATACATTGGAGTGTCTACCATGGTTGCTGGTTTGTAAATACCATATGTATAATGGTGTATATATTGTTTGCTATGGTCTATATTACTGACAGAAGCAGAAACTTGGTATAAATATTGATAAGTATTTTCTTGCACATACACTTCTGTGGGTATGAGTGTAGCAGCAACAGGAAGCATTACAGCAGTAACAGGAAGCAGTATAACAGTAACAGGAAGCAGTATAACAGTAACAGGAAGCAGTATAGCGTAACAGGAAGCAGTATAACAGTAACAGGAAGTATACTGTATCCATGTAGGGTACAAGGCAGAATACACTCACTTTTTCCAGGCTCATGACCTAAAGTCTGGGTCTGTGGGGAACTGTCTGTTATGTCGGATGATACGTTGGTCGTCACGATGGGGGTTTAGGTGGCTGACTTGTGAACAGTGATTGATGAGAGTGTTTGCTTGTTGTTTGTTTGAAGGTATGGTGTCGTTTGGTGGTGATGGCAGCTTGTGATTTTGTAGTCTTGCTGTTGGAGAGTGTGATGCTGTTTAGTGTTTTGTAGAGTTTGCTGGTGTTTGTTTCGTGATCAAGTGTTTGGAGATAATTATTCCAATTTAGTGTTTGCTGTTCTGATATTTTATTGTTTATTTCAGTGTTGAGTTCTTGTATTTGTGGTACTGTGTCATGTGTATGGGGTGTTGGGGAGTGTCGTAGTGTGTCCCGTTGTCTGATGAGGCCTTGAATTGCTGGTGTGAAGTTGGGGTTGTGTCTTTTTCTGTTGCCTTTAGGGATGTGTTTTTTTGTCTGCGTTTTGTATAATTGTATTGAAAGTGTACAGAGCGGTGTTGATGTTTGTGATGGATGTACTGTTTAATGCTTCAAAGTGTTGTTCTGTTTCAGCTGTGAAGGCCCCCAGTTGGCTCTCTTATAATTAGTGTATGTGTTGGAAGAGTGGCTGGTTAGGGTGGTTATGGCCATGTACATGGGTGCTCGCACCCAGGTAAGAGTGAATGGAGTTTTGAGAGATGAGTTTTCCATGAATGTTGGTGTGCATCAGGGGTCAGTTTTGAGTCCCTTGAAGCCCTCTCACGTGACTTCAGAGATGGACTCCCATGGGAGATGTTGTATGCTGATGATTTGGTGTTGACTGCAGAGAATGAAAAGGAGGCGGAGGAAAGATTTAAGAAGTGGAGAGATGGTATGGGGTACAAGGGCTTAAGGGTAAATGCAGATAAAACAAAAGTGATGATATCTAGGGTTGGTGGCGGTACAATCAGAGGAAAGGGAGAGTGGCCATGTGCAGTTTGCCACAAGGGTGTGGGAAGTAATTCCATCTTGTGTAGTGGTTTGTGATAAATGGATGCACAAGAGATGTAGTGGTATTAGAGGTAGACTGCGAGATGATGCTGATTTCATGTGTGCGGCGTGTCGGGGAGAGCAGGTGGAGATTGTTAGGCGTGAGAGGGTTGAACTTGCAGGTGAGTCTCTTGAGTGTGTGGAGGAGTTTTGTTATTTGAGAGACATGTTATGTGCCGGAGGTGGGGCTGGAGTTAGCTCGGTTGCTAGGGTGAGAAGTGGTTGGAAGAAGTTCAGGGAGCTGTTGCCTCTCCTGACATTGAGAGGACTCTCCTTACATGCTAAGGGGTCTTTGTATGCAGCATGTGTTAGGAGTGTGATGCTGTATGGTAGTGAGACCTGGGCAGTAAAGGAAGAGGATATTTGCAGGTTTAAACGTACAGAAATGACAATGATTAGGTGGATGTGCAGTGCATCCCTGCATGCAAGGCCTGGGGAGGTTGGGTTTACGATGGAAGAGTTGAGATGTAGGATGGGACTGGAGAATATTGGTGTTGTGATGAGGAGAGGTAGGCTGAGGTGGTTTGGACATATGGAGAGGATGGGGGATGACAATTGGGTACAGACGGTGAGAAGTGTTAATATTGGGGGAGAGGTTGGGAGGGGTAGACCGAGAAAGACATGGGATGAGGTCATTAAGTGTGACTTAAGGGTTAAGGGACTGAACAGGGAGGCTGCCAGGGATCGAGCAGCATGGAGAGCCGCCATTAGGTGACCAAGGCCGACGCATGCAAGCATGTTGGAGCCTTCAAAAACAAAACAAAACGAAAATGAAACGATGTGTGTCTGTGGCCAGCTGGGGTGATTCTTGTTTTGGTAGTGATGATGATCGGGAGGTGATCTGAGCCTAGGGTTCTGACCACTCTCCAGGATGTTGTGGGGGCGAGGTTTGGGGAGCAGAAGGAGATATCTGGGGATGATGGGGGGTAGACGGCTTGGTGTGGGATATGGGTATGCAGATTGGGATTACTGAGTGTGAAAAGATTATCTGTCTGGGTTTGTAGTGCCAGCTCTCTGTCTGTGTCGGGGTTGTTGACATACCAGGCTGATGATGCCTTGGCATTGAAATCACAACCCAGGATGACGTTTGGTATGTTAGTGATATAATGTATTTGTGGAGAGTAATTGTGCAATACTGTGGGGAATGACTGAGGGGGGGAATGTATATGTTGGCAATTGTTGTGTGTGATTTGTTACCAGTGCGTATTTTAATTGACTGTGTTCCTGTTGTAGTATCATGTGGAGGGAGAAGTGACTGTCTGTGTGCACTGGTATCTGAAAAATTGATGGATTTGTGTACCAGGGTGATGGGTCCACCGCCGCCGTCATCGGCCCAGTCTTTTCTGATGGTGGTGAAATTATGAAAGGTAGGTGTTTTTTGTGTTGTGTGTAGTTTTGTTTCTTGTAAGATGGCAATGTGTATGTTGTGTTGTTTGATGAATTGTGTGAGTTCTTGTTTTTTGTGTTTATGTCATCTATGTTTAATTGGAGGATGTTTATGTTATGTGTGTGATGTGTGTTGGGTGCTGCAGCACAGAAGGGAGGTGGTGGTGTGGGTGGAGGGGATGGGGTAGGAGAAGGTTGTGATGGAGGTAAGGGTTGGGGTGGATTGGGTTGTGGTGGGACAGAAGGGGTTAGGGGGTTGGATGGTGTGGGAAGGATTGGTGGGTTAGGCTGAGGAAGTGTGGAGTAGTAGGGTTGGTGAGAGGCTTAGTGGGTGGGGGGAAGGAGCATGAGGAGCAGGTCCAGGTGTTTGAGTAGTGTTTTTTTGGATGCAAGTGTTGTGCAAGTGTAATGGGTCCAGTTTTTGCAGGAATTGCACTGTACTGAACCCTTTGTCTGTCGGCTCGACGTGATGGGTTTTGAGCATGTCAGACATACATATTTGTTGGTGGGTCCAGGGTTGCTCTCAATGTCCCTGGCAAGAAGAAGTCGTTGAGAAATGACCGCTGGGGAGTCATTTCTCAGTGTAGAAAAAACGGTGTTGTTGTGTGTGATGTGTGGAGAGATGTGGTACTTGCCCGGGCGACCGAAGCCATTCCCAGGTTCTCAGGCCCCATGAGGGGCTGGGGGAAGTTGCGGTGGTTTGGCCGTCCTCCTTTTCTCTTCGACAAGCTCTGGGGAGTGAATCCACGGCGAAGATGCCACCGCTCCAGGTCCTGAAAGCACAGTATAATGACCAGCCTGCATTAAGTAAAAGCCAGCACTGAATCTATTAACTGAAGATACCCCAAAGCAACATAATCCTGTAAATCCAGTATGTTGGCCTAAAGTAATTCATAGTTCAGAGCTTTCATTGCCATGTCAAAATTTTTACACAAGTCCACAAAATCATTTATAAAACAAATAAATAGTAACTCACTCCCGTAATACTGGTTTGTAAACATCTCCGAATTATCTAAATGTCATAATATTATCTAGGAATCTGAAAATATTGATAAGAATTTTTAAACTGTCATACTGATATCTAGGCAGCACAAAAATTTCACTAAGTCAAAAATTCACATATAATAATACTTGCTGATAATTTCCAAATCCAAGATATCCTCAGTCCTTTACTTCTGGTGTCTCAGAATTTTACTAAGTCTATAAATTAGCTTCTAAAATACTAACTGGCAACTTTCAATCACCGAAATTATGCTAAGTCCAAAAATTTGCTTTAAAAAATACCACTTGGCAACTTTCGAAGCTCAGAATTTTACTAAGTCCAAAAAATATGCTGCCAAAATACCTTGCTGGCGACTGGGATCCAAGATGCCTGTGCATGTGTGTTGAGGCTGTGAGCACTGTTGGTACAGTTGTGAACAAAAATACTGTTCCACTTCAATTATGAAATTCACGTAGCATTCTGAAAAGGTTGTTCTCTGAAGCAGGCCTCACTGGGTTTGCTATTTGTGAAGTGGCTTACTATTTATGTGCACAGCTTTGTCTCCACTGGTCATTTCTAGAGTTGCCCCATCCCTTTGCCCTTCTTCCCTCACCCACTACAAGCAGTTATGGGCAGGCAGCAAGGGCAAAAGAGTGGCACCAGGTTTTTTTAGGTCACTTTATTTTTGCTAACTCTTGTCTCTCTTTCAGCTCATCTCCAGATGCTTGTGATTATATAATGCTCGACGTGAAACCTGCTCACCTTAAACAACGCAAGCAACTTAGGTATATTTTGAGGGGCCTTTTGGGGGCTAGAAATCACTCATTTGCCATTTTTTTGCTTATATATATATTTTTTATACTAAAAAAAGTTTTACACTGTAGCTTCATATTTTTAATCCTTTTGTATTTCTTTTAAATTTCATTATAGTAGTAGTAGTTGTTCCCTAGGCAGTCTGGTCGAACAGCCCCGAGTCCCTAAGGAAGGCCATGGCCGAGACCAGGCTTTCCCACAGAGCTCTCAAGGAGTGTATGTTGTGTTGTTGGCATTGGTGATTGTGTGCAATGCAGTCTTCCATAATGTGCTTAATAGTATGGGGTGCCAAAATACCTTGCTGGGGTGTTGGAAGGACAGAAGTCAAGAGTGAGAGCAGTGGAAATGAGTTATTTGAGAGGAGCATGTGGAGTCACATGGAGAGACAGACTAACAAATGAGGAAGTGAAGGAGCGTTGTGGTGTGCTTGAGGACGTGATGGGAAGCGTTAGGAGAAACACGTTAAGGTGGTTTGGGCATGTGGAGAGGATGGAGCGTGAAAGATTGACGAGGAGAGTGTATGTGAGTGAGGTGGAGAGGGCGAGAGGGAGGGGGAGGCCGAGGATGAGATGGAGGGATGGAGTGGAGAGGTATATGAGAGAGGGGGGTGTGAGTTGGGAGCGTGGTAGTGAAATGGCAGGGGACAGAGTGACATGGAGGAGATTTGTTTGTGGCCACCCCGTTCAGGATTGAGGCGTCTGGCAATAGATAGATAGATAGATCAGTGACGGAGTCATCCAGCCTCTTGTGGTAACTTAAGACGGCTGGATGATGCTCACATCTCAGCCTGGGCAGGTGGACCCTGTCCTCACAAGGGAGATAGGAGTCAGAAGGGTGGATATCAGGAGGCTGTGCATGCAGCTGTGTTGTCTTTAAGTGACTGAATGGAGCAGCAAGTGATTTAAGTATGGATATGCTTCTGGAAGCTGGTCTGAGGCGGGCAAGGGGGGAGAGATGACAGTATCTGTATATGGTATCGTGTGCTGGGGGTTGTTTTGATGTTCCTTGGTGTGCGTGGATGTGCTGCGATGTACTGTAGTGGATGTTGTGGGTTTGTGGAGGCTACAGTGAAAATTTGTGTGCCTCTCATATCTAGGTGATCCTTGACTTTGAGGACTTTGACTTCTTGATATAGGTGGTCTGTGGGTGTAGTAGCTGTGCAGCCTGTGATATATTTTTAGGGCCTTGTTCTGTATGGTCTGGAGAGTGTTGTAGTGTGTTTTAGTGAGGTTAGGAGCCCAAGCAGGGCTTGCATAATTAATCACTCAATGTATATATTGTTTGTATACTGTGGTGGAGGTTTCTTAGTTGTGTCCAAATGTTGTATGGGCAAGTGATCTCAAGGCATTGAGTCTTGGTGTTATTTTATTTTTAATGTTTGTGATGTGTTGTTTAAATGACATTGTACTGTATTGTATGTTGTTTAAATGACATTGTATTGATTGTTACACCAAGGATTTTGTGTGTGTGTGTGTGTGTAGTAGGAGAGTGTTGTTTATGGTGAGGTGTGTAATGTGACTGTGTTCTGCTGTCCAGTTTCTGACAAGGGTCACTGTAGATTTGGCTGGAGCTATTTTGAGCCTGTTTGTGGTGAACCATTTGTGTAGTGTGTTTGAGATAGGGTTGGAGGATGTGTGCAGTTGTGTTTGCATTTTGGTGTGTACATGTAAGAGTTATGTCATCTGCATTGGAAGCTATGTGTATCTGTGGTGTGTGGGGTGTGGGTATGTCGTGCATTGATAATCATTGTTGTATACAGGTTATGCGAGTCAGTTTCTCTGAAGACCAAACATGTTTTAAATGTTTAAGTCAAAGCTCAGTATAGGAAAATATTTACTCGTAGTTTTAAAACCACGAACAAGAAGCCTCAGACCAGGACTGACCAAAAGCTGACGACAAAGGACAGAACAAAGGACTCGTTACAAATGGCAACGTGGAATGTAAGGGGTATAAATGGTGAGGTGAAAGAAAGAGAGAGATTGTACAGGTACTTGAGGGTGCGAAAGTGGATATATGTGGACTAACTGAAACTAAATGGCGAGGTGAGAGTGTGAGAGAATGGGAATATGGATGGGGTATATGCGCAGGAGTAGGTGAGAATGAGAGGGCAAAAGAAGTAGCGTGTATTGCTGTGAGTAACAGATGGAAGGGGAATATAAGAGAGTATGGATCAGTTGGCTCAAGGATTGTGTGGGTAAGAGTGAAAGTTGGACTACAAATGTGGGTGATTGTGTGCGTGTATGCACCAATGCAAGATCGTGTACGTAGAGTGAGAGAAGAGTTCTGAACAAATGTGGAAGCGTGCTTGGAAAAGTTTGAAAGGAATGATAGAGTGTTTTTGATTGGAGATATGAATGGAAAAATAGGGAATGTGAAGGTGGATGGAGTGATTGGTGAGTGGGGTGTGCCTGCAGAGATGGATGAGAATGGCAGTGCTTTAGTGGAGATTTGTGCTGGGAGGGGTTTTGGTGATAGCTAATACCCTGTTCAGGCACAATATGATCCATAAGTATACATGGCGAGTGATGAGAAGGGTGGATGGTGAACTGAGTGAGCGGAAAGCAATGATTGATTATGTGTGTGTGGATGAAAGGATGAGAAGGTGTGTAATGGATGCAAGAGTATACAGAGGTTGGGCGAGTGGACCTTCCGACCATCACTTGGTGGCAGTCAGAATCAAAGTCCAAACAAAATGGAGGAAGAGCGAAAGGGAAGGACAGGAGGATGTAGTTCTTACAAGTAGGGTAGAAAAGTTACAAGAGAATGGAATAAAGGCAGAAAATAAAAGGGAAGTGGAGGAGCGATTGGGTAAATAAAGATTGGAGCAGATGGGGGACGTGGAAGGTATGTGCAAGATATTCACAGAAGAAATCTGTGCAGCATGTGAGGTGGTGTGTGGAGTGAAGAGAAGACAAAAGGGAGTTCAGGGAACAGCATGGTGGACTGAAGAGGTGAGAGAGGCTGTGGTACAAAAGAAAAAAGCATATACAGTACAGTAATGAGTGGATGAGGAACAGCGGCGTTGAAGAAGTTGAGAGACGGAAGAGAGAGATATATGTAGTGAGGAGGAGAGAAGTGAAATGATTAGTAAGAGAGAGTAAGAAGAGAGTGGATGAGGAATTTGGAAGGAATTTGAGTGTAAATTGGAGGGAATGTAAGAAAATATTCTGAAAAGAGGTAAAGAGAGTTAGTCAGGGTGCCAAAGAAGTTAGTTGGGGTGTGAAAGATAAAAATGGTAGATTACTAGTGGAAAAGGGAGAAAAAGTGAACAGATGGAGAGAACACTTTAATGAATTGCTGAACAAAGAGAATGAAAGTATTGCAAGTATAAGTGGCTGGGGAATGGCTGGGAGATGGATGGTTGTGAGAAGAGAGGAAGAAATCAGTAGGATGTAAGTGGTGGAAGCAATGAAGAAAGTTAAAATTGGGAAAGCCTGAGGAATTGATGAAGTGTGTGGTGAAATTCTGAAGCATTGGGGAGAGATAGTAATAGAATGGATGTGAAGGTGTGCAGCTTGGCCTGGGAGGAAGGTAAAGTCCCGGAGGATTGGAAGTCAGATATAATTATTCCCCTGTACAAATGAAAAGGGGAAAAAGAAGTGTGTGGTAATTATAGGGGCATTTGCCTTCTTAGTGTAATAGGAAAAGTATATGGTAGGATACTTATTGACAGAGTTAGGGAAATAACAGAGGAATTAGCTGAATTAGTTAGGGAACAGGGAGGTTTTAGGAAGGGAAGAGGTTGTGTAGATCAGGTATTCATTCTTAGATCTTTAGTGGAAAAGTTTCTAGAGAAGGGAAAGAAGTTGTATGCAGCCTTCATGGATTTGGAGAATATGACAGGGTGGATAGACAAGGATTGTGGAAAGTATTAAGAATATATGGAGTAGATGGGAAGTTGTTGAAGGCCGTGAAGAGTATGTACGAGGGTGCCAAGGCTGCAGTGCATGTGGTTGGCGAACTGAGTGAATTTTTCCATTTGAAGGTTGGATTGAAACAAGGATGTGTCATATCTCCATGGTTGTTCAATCTGTGTATGGTTGGGGTTATTAAAGAGATACAAGGTAGGGCAGTGGATGATGGAGCGGCCCTAGTGAGAGAGGGCAGCGTTTGGAATCTCCCTGTACTGTTGTTTGCAGATGACACTGTGTTGTTGAGTGAAGATGAAGGGGAGCTGCAAGGTTTGGTAGATGAGTTTAGGAGAGTGTGTAAGAAACGGAATCTAAAGGTGAATGTAGGGAAGAGCAAAGTGATGGTCTTCGAGATAAGTGAAGTCAGTGAATGTACAGTGAGATTGGATGGGGAGGATATGGAGAATGAGAGTGCATTTATGTACTTCGGTAGTGTGATGAGTAATGATGGAAGTTTGGAGGGTGAATTGCTTGAAAAGGTGCAACAGGGAAGAAAGGTTGCTGGTTCTTTTAAAGCAGTGATAAGAAACTGGGAAGTGAGTATGGAAGTGAAAAAGATGCTACATGACAGTATTGTGATACCAACTCTAACATATGGAAGTGAAGCTTGGACCCTGTTGGAAGGACAGAAGTCAAGAGTGAGAGCTGTGGAAATTAGTTATTTGAGAGGAGCATGTGGAGTCACATGGAGAGACAGTATGCCAAATGAGGAAGTGAAGGAGCATTGTGGTGTGGATGTGGATATGATAGGAAGTGTTAGGAGAAACACATTAAGGTGGTTTGGCCACGTGGAGAGGATGGAGAGTGAGAGACTGACGAGGAAAGTGTATGTGAGTGAGGTGGAGGGGGAGGGGGAGGCCGAGGATGTGATGGAGTGGAGAGGTATATGAGAGAGGGGGGTGTGAGCTGGTAGCAGGGCAGTGAAATGGTGGGGGACAGAGCAACATGGAGGCGATTTTTTTGTGGCCACCCTGTATGGGATTAAGGCATCTGGCAATATATAGATTGATAGAAAACCACCTTAAGTTCAAAAGAGAAGGAAATAAGACAGAAGCTTCAGTTTTTGTTATTAATACTTCAGTATAAAATACATTAGTAGATACAGCATTATAAAACATGCATTCAGAAGTAGCATATGGCCAAACAACATCCTGGAGGGGAGCGAGCTGACTTGCAAGAGAGATAGCACCATCACCACTAGGCTTCTCGCGGCAGGGGAGATCACACCATTGTCAGTTTGCTCCAGGCAAGGGAGACCATCACTATCACACCATCACCATCAGTCTTCTCAGGGCAGGAGAAATCACACCACCACTGTCAGTCTTCTCATGGCAGGGATGATCATACTATAACCAGCAGGCTTTTCAGGTAGGGGAGGCCATCACCACACCTCACCACGAACCTTATGGTAGGAGAGATCTCACAACTACTGTCACTCACCTCACAGGAGGGGTACACCACAGGACCATCAATTTTCTTGCATCAGGGAAGATCACGCCATCAGGCTTCTCACGGCATGGGATGAGACCAAACTTCAGCATGGCACAACCAGTCTTGCAAGGCAGCAGGGTAAATACAGCAGACACAAACAACCTGTGGAGCGGAAGTAAATGAGTATTAGTTAAAAAAGACAAGTTTTATTACAGAATTATTATTTCCCAGAACAACTGTCTTCATTTATAATCCTTAAGACCGATTTATGTCCTCTTTCATAATAGTATTTTTGTATATGCCTGTTACCTTCTAACACCAGGCTTCTCTTGGCAGGTCAGGGCATATCACCAGCAGCAGCAAGTCATCTCACAGCAGGGGAAGACACCACACCCTGTCACCACCACCACCACCATCAGACATCTCACGGCAGGGGAAGACACCACACCGTCACCACCACCATCAGGCATCTCACGGCAGGGGAAGACACCACACCCTGTCACCACCACCACCACCATCAAGCATCTCACGGCAGGGGAAGACATTACACCAAACCACCAGGCTTCTCAAGGCAGGGGAGACCAAACTTCAGCAGGATATGACCAATTTGGCAAGGAAGCAGCATCAAGGCAGCAGACTCCAGCACTACCTGTGGACCAAAAGTGTATTATTTCAAATCAGCGTTAGCTTTAGTTATATAATCTTTTAGGCAAAATATTCATCTTGGCACTAATCCTTCTAGCACCTCTTTCTCAAGAGTATTTCTACATATGTTATTACTGTATCTTGTCTTAGTGTGTAATATGCCAAATAGCAAAGAAAAGGTGCTGGGGAGTCTCAGGCAAAGGGAATGTGTACCTTAAATCCTCACTAAACAAAGTGAGTATGTCTAACTTTTAGGGACCCAAGATTCTTTAGACATAGACAGACATTAAAGAAGAGTTTTAATAAGCTATATTAATGTATTTTATGTCAGGTAAATAATACTAGCCTTAATACAAGTCTCTGAAGCCTATGTGAGTCTTAATTATTAAGTATAGGATCGTGAACCGCATTATTTAACATAATTATTATGCCATTACCTTCAGATGTACGAATAATTGTAACTGATTAAACTTTATGTTATGAGTTCAGAGTATGTTGCTGATCCCCATGTACGACAAAATGGTCTTTGAATACCTGACTTTCTGGATTTGTCGAAAAATGTAAAAATAATGGATTTAACGAAAAAGAAAGGTCAATATTTCTAAGAGTTAACTAATACCCCGATAAAAGTTTTAGATTTATCGAAAAAATGATCAAAAACATTGGGTTTACCAAAGGAAAGATTAACAATGGACTGGTCAGATAAGAACAAAACTGATGGGACTTGGAGGAGTGAAAAAAAAAAAAAATCACCCCCTTCCCACAAATTCTTAGGTCACTGCCTAGTACCATAAAAATCCAACTCACACTGATAGGAAGGAACAAGCCCAGAGTGACAGGCCAAGTAATCCGGTTTTCGTCAGACAAGGAACAAAGCTGCCAGGTCAGCTGTTTCACTGTAATAACCTTGGAACCGTCACGTCATCGCCACCCTTACCCACACATACAACTGTATCATTAACTATAGTCGACACTGCTTCGGGTGTCACGTGTCATGATGATGGAGACATAATATTTGAGTTCCCCCCCAAAAAATTCTGGCTTAACGTTTTCTATGATTAATAATGGGGAAACTATGCTATTTTTTAGTAACTTTAAACGCCTATCCTCGGATCCCTACGCTCCTGAGGGTGCAATGAATATTACTCTGTGGTGTATTCCATTTAATAGATTGCAATAAAATCAATTACACACTCGAATTCTTCATTTTAATCATGCCCTTGTTGTTGTTGCTCCCGTTGTTCTTGTGGTAGGCTGGTCTGTAGGTGATTCCAGTGGACTGCAGGCTGAAGTTTTCCTTTCCTGAAGTCCACCGTCCTCCTGTAGGAAGATAGGGGGCGACTAGGGCTGATTATGTGACCTGGAAGCTCCACCGCCTGGTGTAGTGTGTTGTGGTACATGTATCATATGTGACCTGGAAGCTCCACCGCCTGGTGTAGTGTGTTGTGGTACATGTATCATACATGCGATGATATGGTTTGCTGTGCTGTAACAGAAACTCCCTATTAAATAAATATAAATAATGCAAGTAAGTCAATTATTGACCTAACTTGCCGTAAAATCTCAGTCGTACGTCTGGCAAACAAATTATTTACCTACTTGATCGTACAGCATATATAACACAATAACTTTTTTTTTTCTTTCTCATCATCATCATCATCATCAAACTGAGGGGGGAGAGTAGAGGGGTAGTTCTGGGAGGAGGTGGAGGCGTACTCCCGCATTGGTAAGAGAAATACGCTGTCTGTCGGAGAGAGAGAGTCAGGAGCAGCAGCTGAGAGAGGACGCAGGCTGAAAGTACAGTACTTCCATCCGCTTTTTGCACCATGGCTCGTACCAAGAAGACTTTTCACCTATCCGAGGAGGCGGAACATGGAGGCACGCAGTGTAAGGTGGAAGGACATGTACGGCGGTACCATGTCAGGAAGGGGTACGGTTTCCTGACTCGTCGGGACACAGGGGACGACGTTTTTGTCCACCGCTCCTCAATTGTGGCCCCTAACCCAGCCCACCCTGTCCCTTCAGTTGCTGCTGGTGAGGTGGTAGAGTTCGTGGTAAAGGAGAGTACCAAGGGTCCTGCAGCTGCCTTTGTCACCGGCCCTGCAGGCCAGGTGGTACGGGGCTCTCCCCACGCCCTCCCCCGTCGTCGACGCCAGCACCAGCCTCCAGCTGCGTCTTCTGCCTCCTTTCCTGCCTCCTCTGCCTCTACAATCGTTACCATGTGTGTGGAGGTTGCCAAGGCCTTCTCTGGGGGAGATTTGGCAACTTTTGCCCAGCGCCTGCCTGCCATCTTTCAGGCCAATGGGCTTCCTGCCATCATCATCCCTGAGTGTTTTTCCTCCACACCCATGGTGCAGAGGAGACGTGGGAGGAGGGCCCCGTGTCGTCGTTCTGGGCCCCCCTGCGACCCCCACCTCCTTGGTCCCGACGAGGATCCAACTGTCAGGGAGGGCTGTCTCCCGCCGATCTACCTCGCAGCCCCTCCCTGCGGTGCCCATGGAGGTTGGGGACGATGAGCCCTCATCAGCACCTGAGGTTAAACTTCCCGCAGCTTCTTTGTCTACCGTGGAGCCTCCGGATGTGCCTCCCCCTTCCTCTGAGGTTCAAGCACAGGCGAGTCCCACGCCCTCTGATTCTGCTCGGCAACTCTCTTG
>JAGKTI010019126.1:0-17204 GCA_018397915.1 Birgus latro | reverse complement strand
CAGTTTTTGAGGACAACAGGAGGGACTCCATCAGGACCATATGCCTTGTTAGTATTGAGGCCAGTGATGGCAGAAAATACATCAGCTGAAGAAATTTTAATGTCAGACATGAGGAAGTCAGAGGGGGGAAGTGATGGAGGAATAGCACAGGAATCATCTAAGGTGGAATTGGAGGAGAAAGTCTGAGCAAAGAGATCTGCTTTATCAGTAGAAGAAATAGCTACAGAGCCATCAGAGTAGAAAAGAGGAGGGAAGGATGATGAAGTAAAGTTGTTAGAAAGGTTTTTGGCAAGGTGCCAGAAGGAGCGAGAAGAATTCGAGTTGGAGAGTTGAGAACTTACCAAGTTTGGTTGAAGACCGCACAGGCTGTGGGTGTCATGATGGTGAGAATGGCCCCACATGCGAGGACCTGGAATGGAGCGTTGAGGCGCGGGTTGGAGCAAAGCCACCGCTGCTTCTCTAGACGCTCCATCACTACTGGCAAGAGTGTCATACCTGGTGCTGCCATAAAGATTCGTGAGAACACCACCTGTGAAATACCCTTCATTGCCGCAACCTGCAAAATAGTCATATCCTCTTTACAGGTATAGGATGTATTATAAACTAACAAAATTATGTAACTACAACTGCTACTACAAACTGAGGGGAACTAATAAATAAGGTTCATAGATAACAATGAAACTTTATTAGGCAATTTTTCTTAAATTTATTGAGGACTTTCTAGCAAAAATCAATGCAAAAATGGCAACGTATAGCAACGACTTTGCTACTGTATCTATCTAGATAACATACAAGTCTTTGCTACCCCTTCAGGAATGTAAGGGCTCAAGATCAGGCTACTTACTCAAGATATCTATAGCAAGAGCAACCAACTGTTTGTCCCTCCACTGCAATATAATCATTAAACCCCAACTGTGCAAATACCTCTGGGCCACATCATGGGCCACATCTGGCTGGAGCACCTTAAACTACTGGACCACCAGGTATATGTTTCATGGACCACCAGGTATATGTTTCATGGACCACCAGGTATACAGTAGGCGCGGAAAGTATTGACTTTTTTTGCCGACGTCATTCTTCTTCGCGTTAAGTGAAGTAGGGTCAATACTACCCTCCCCTGTGATGCGAAATGAGCTGACGCTTTTTCAACGGGAGCTGGCAACCCTGCTTGATAGGTTTGGCACCACAGGAGCATGCTCAGTAATGTTTGGGCAGCCACAGGAGGAGGATTGTCTCTGTGTGTGGTGCACCATGAGGGCATGTTTTGACTCCCATAACACAGTTATTTGGTTACCTACCACATTCTCATCATGCCTAAAGTAACCACAAACAAGGACAAACGTGTGGAAGTGATTACTTTATACAAAGCTGGCCACAAACTCCCATTTATTGCAAATCAGATGGTGTTAGACTGAAGACAGTGCAGAGACTGGTGAAGCGGTTCAAGGACAGTGGGGAGGCCATTCCTCCCACTCCACTTCCCAAGCCTGGGAGACCTCGTAAGACAACCTTCCGGACCCGTCAGCTGATCTCAAGGCGAGTTAGCAAGGATCCAAGGCTAACAGCATGGGATTTAAAAGAAAAGAACCCACAGTTGCTGGCAGATTGTCAGAAGTGTGCAGCAGCTGTTGCATGACGATCTGGGCTACAGGAGTTTTTGTGCTCGTAAAAAACCACTGCTAACTGCACTTCAGAAGAAAAAGAGAGTAAATTTTTGTAAGAAATATCTTGCCTGGAGTGAGGAGCAATGGAAAACTGTGCTTTGGAGTGATGAGTCAACATTTACTGTCACTGGCACCCCTTCATCACGAGTGTACTGCAAACCAGGCAGTGACCCCCTGGATCCTAAGTACACTTCCAAGTTTGTTAAATACCCAGCCTCACTCATGGCTTGGGGCTGCTTTATATATTATGGTGTTGGTAATTCTACCTGCAAATGAAAAAGTGAACCAGAACAAGTATTTGGAGCTCTTATGTGATGTTTTAAGTGACTCTTTTGATAAAGCCAAGGCAAGAGTATTTATGCAAGATTCTGCCCCTGCACATGTTGCAAAGTCAGTGAAACAGTGGCTAACAGACTGTGAGGTTCCCTTTATTCGAGATTGGCCCGGAAACAGCCCAGATATCAATCCCATTGAGAATTTATGGGCGCACATGAAGCGGCAGCTGCGTAGTATGGACACATCATCTTTGCCTTAACTTGAGGTTGCAGCTATGAAGCAGTTTTAGTCCGTCTGATCTGCAAAACTACGCCATCAGTCTCCCCAGACGCCTTAAGAAGATAATAAAGGTGAAGGGGAATGCCAGTAAATACTAAATTCAATGGTGAGTGTTAATTTATTTGTTTCTGTTTGCTAACCACAAGAATGTTTTCTTTTTTTAAGATGGCGCCAACACTTTCTGCGCCTACTGTATGTTTCAAACTGCTTCAAATTATTGCCATACATCAGAAATTCTATACACAGTACTCACCCTAGAATTAACCAGTTCATTACCATCATCACCAGAGACTGGGATGCCGTATATTATTTCATTTTGGCGCATCAGTGGAATATTGATACAGTTAGCTGCAGCCACGGCTGCAAATGGAACATACCTCTGGAAAAGACCAATTCACAAATTAATTATATCTCTTCCTTTGGCTAACTCTTCCCTAACCCTGTATCTAGAAGCACCATTTAGGGTCATTTTACAATTAACTCCCACGTGCACCATAAGTTTTCTGTAAGTTTGTGGGATATGATCAGGGAAAATGCCGTGAGGGCAGCCTGGACCCATGCATAAAGGAAAACAGTCCCATGGATTTTATTTGCAACAGAAATTGGTTATACTGGTATAAACTGTACACTGTCATCTTCACTGATGTTTATACTATACGATAAGCTAATAAAAGCACACAAAACTTTTGAGTAAAAGTACTGTGCAGTGAAAGTTCCAAAATGCTGTGAGACTATTGTTGTTCCACAGTGAAAGTAACTTCCCAACACCATGCCACAATATTTTACCCACACCATGCAGGCATATGTCAAGGTGCAGAATTTCACGAGCTTTCACGTGGTGCCTTCAGAATTTTGATATGACCAATAATTTTTGAGTAAATCACCAAAAATTGGGTGCGTGCACCCCCTCCCTCCCCTCCCCCAATGAGAGGCAAGAGAAAGCTGAACATTTGAGATTGTTGACCTTGAAGCAGACACCTTCCCCTCTGAAGCACCAAAGATTGATGCACTTCATACTAAAACTTAATTTTTGGTGAATATTTTTGTCCAAAATTGTCTAACTGCCATACCTGCAGACCAACACTGATAATGATGCAAAGTGAGTCATCTGTTACTCTTCAGCATTACACCAATTTGACCTATTTTGCATCAACATGCTCAAAAGGGCTAATTAGATGTTACAGGATGCCCTCAAAGTAATATGTCTTTTCTGCCACCAACATCATAATCACAAACACAAAGCTGGACTGCCAAACATAAATTAGCCAAACCTGCCTTTTAAACATCTATCTATCTATCTATCCATCTACACAAAGTTTTTGGATAGCTGCAATCAAAGTTTCCCTCCAGTAAGAGGTTGTGAAAGCACCTAGCAATGTGCAGTTTCACCTGTCTATGAACTTCCCTTCACAAACATATTAGCAGTGATGGGACGGCTCCAACATACTGTAGTCACTATGGTCAACACAGTCAGTACAATAAACCAATGAAACAGGTACAGTACTGCGGCTCTACTGTACCAGTAAGTTTAAATATGAAGCGATCATTGAAGTTTCAAAAAATTTCAGCATGGGTGTGGAACTCTCCATGTGTCATGATCTCCCTTAGCCCTTTAGCCCTGAAGTCACCATAAAGGACTTCACTCCACATTTTCCTTCAGTCTGTCCCTGGGCATCTTTCTTCCACACTGGAGTCAGATTTGGAAAATGAACTTAAAAAACATACTTTAGAAATGAGAGTAAGTGATATAAGACCTAGATGGATATATATATAATGGGCACAGAGATAATCAACATAGCAAAAGAAGAGAAGGACTTGGAGGTGACCACACAGGGTGACCTACCACCAGAAATGTATATAAACAGACTAATTGGAGGGATGAATGGACTGCTGATGAACATAAGAGTGGCTTTAAATTACAGTACACCCTTGATATACCAAACCCTCTTTTAATCAATTTCGTTTTTAATGACCACCTTGAGCTGGCCGAATGTTATGTTCATTTAATGAATTTTCTTCAGTGGCACCTGGTGGTTTAGTGAGTACTGTAATTACGGCGCTCCCATCGGATTGAGCCAGTGCAGGTTTATATCCAAGGGGTGGTTGGGGTTTATTGCTCACATAATGCCACTCGGGGACGAGTGAGGCTGGTCACTCATCTTAAATGTCAGGACCAACTTGCCTAGTCCCGGGCTCCTACGCTCCTCATGGGGCAACGATGGATGGATGGATGGATGGAAAAGAATGGACATGCGGGAAACACCAACCAGTGAGACGTGACAAACGAATATAAATTCAAGGCCTACTTGCAGTCTTTATTTGCAGTGCAATTACTTTCTGAAAGGTAAGAATAAACACATAAGTTAGTAAATAGGACAATTATGGAGAAAGAGCCATTTAGACCTAACTCTATGTTACTGTGTATGAATGTACAACTGAATGACATTCTATACTGGGTATTTAATGATCTTAGTTCGGTAAAAGCCAAGATGCCCGGGAAATTACTGAACAGCATGGTGCCTGGCTTTAACGAACTATCGTCTTTAATGTCAAGGGTTTGGCACCAAATAATTTGTTATATAGCGGGTGTACTGTATATCGGGGGAGGCATGACTGGGGTTCCGCCGGCACAGGTCATGGGTCCAGGGTGAGATGGGGCTCGAACCTGTGCTAGAGGGTACAGGGAACTGTGCTTCCCAGGCTGCCGCTTCCGCTCAATAGAGAGGGTCCGAACCTGGGAGTAGTGCCCCAGGAGGCTGCCCTATCATTGGGTGTATAATGGCGGGGCAGTTGCAGTGCTAAGCCGCGCTTGGAGGGTGTCCCTGTAGCTGTCCTGGCAGGGTGCCCCGAGGCCACTACCACAGCCACTGGTAAGCTGGTGGGCTAGGGGTCCCAGATCCATTGCCTGGACCTGGGACTGTGCAATGGGTCGGGCCTTTGGAATGTTTACCCCCCTTTATCTTGCCAACTATGAACTACAAATACAAGCATCGAAGCAAGCCTGAGGACAGCAAATCACCCAGGGGGTTTAGGGTGGGTTCGTGGAATGTAGGAAGTTTGAGAGGAAGAACGGGGGAAGTCGTCGAGGCATTCAGTAGGAGGTGGGTGGATGTGGCATGTTTGCAGGAAGTCCAGTACAGGGGTGGATCAGCCAGAAAGATTGTTGGGAAGGACTGCTACTAAGTTGTTTTGGCAAGGGGGAACTGACGGATATGGGGGTGTGGGTGTGTTGGTTGGAAAGAAATGGGTGGAATATGTCATGAATGTTATGAGAGTAAGTGATAGGATATTAGTAGTGAAAATTTTGATCGTGCGGAAGATGATTTCAGTTATATCGGCATATGCTCCACAGGCAGGATTGGATGACGCAGAGAAGGATAGATTTTGGGATGATTTAATACGTGTAGTAAGTGGTATGGGTGATGATGAGGTAGTGGTTCTGGGAGGGGATTTATATGGTCATGTGGGTGAAGCAGCTCAAAGTTATGAAGGAGTCCATGGAGGATGTGCATATGGTGTGAGGAATGCGGAAGGGGAAAGAATACTCGAGTTTGGGGAGGCTATGGACATGATTGTGTGCAACACACATTTTAGGAAAAGAATGAGCCGGTTGATTATGTACGAGTCCGGGGGAAATAGTAGTCAGATAGATTATTTTCTGGTCAGGAGGGATGATAGGAGATTAGTGAGGGATGTTAAAGTTATAGGAAGCGAGAAGAGTGTGCAGCAGCACAAACTGTTGATTTGTGACATGGTGCTTAAGGAACAAGTGATGAGGAGGACATATGTACCTAGGAGGAAAACATGAAAGCTGGGAAACCAATCAGTAAGGGATGCCTTTTATAGTGAAATGAGGAGAGTGGTGGCTGAACAGGAAGCCGTAGATAGAGGCGTTAATGAACAGTATAGAGCCCGTAAGAACAACCTCTTGAGAGTTACTGATGCAATATGCAGTTGGAAAAGAGGCCCACCAAGACATAAAGTAACTTGGTGGTGGGATGAGGGTGTAGAAGCTGCAGTTAAGGAGAAAAGAAGGCTTTTCCGGGAATGGAAGAAGGGTGGTAATAGGGAGGAGTACTTGGCTGCCAAGAGCAGGGCTAGAAGAGAGGTATACAGAGCGAAGTCTGAGTCACAGAGACTTTTACATGATAATCTAAATCATGGAGAAAGGAAAAATATGATTTTTAGGGTGGCAAATCTGGTGAAGAGGGATAATCGGGACATTGTAGGTGAGCAGTGTGTGAAGAATGATGATAGAAGGGTAGTGGTGAACAGTGAGGATATTAAAGATGCATGGAGAGAGCATTATAGCCGGTTGTTGAATGAGGAGTTTGATTGGGATAGGGAAGGTTTGGAGCCAGGTGATCCAGTGTTTGGCCCTTGGCCTTTGATTGACGCTGCTACTGTGAGTCAGGCAATAGGCAGGATGCGGGTGGGGAAGGCGGCAGGTGTGTCCGGGTTGACTGCCGAAATGTTGAAGGCCTCAGGAGATACTGGGGTGAGGTTAGCACTGACCTGATAAATATGATTATATATGAGTATGTTGTCCCAGATGATTGGCTGAAGAGTGTAATTGTAAATGTGTACAATGGGAAGGGTGATGCCCTGGAAAGGGGAAATTACAGAGGTATAAAGCTCCTAGATCAGATAATGAAAGTAATGGAGAGAGTTCTAGAAGGTATGATTAGAGAAAGAGTGAATATCGATGAGATGCAGTTTGGGTTTATGCCAGGCAGGGGGACCACTGATGCCATATTCATTGTTCAACAGCTTCAGGAAAAATATATTGGAAAGAAAAGGGAATTGTATTTTGTTTTTGTTGATTTGGAAAAGGCCTTTGACAGAGTCCCTAGAGAGGTGGTGAAGTGAGCAATGAGAAAGCTTGGATTGGAAGAGTGGCTGGTTAGGGTGGTTATGGCCATGTACGTGGGTGCTCGCACCCAGGTAAGAGTGAATGGAGCTTTGAGTGATGAGTTTTCCGTGAATGTTGGTGTACATCAGAGGTCAGTTTTGCGTCCCTTGTTGTTTATCATGGTGATTGAAGCCCTCTCACACGACTTCAGAAATGGACTCCCATGGGAGATGTTGTATGCTGATGATTTGGTGTTGATTGCAGAGAATGAAAAGGAGGCGGAGGAAAGATTTAAGAAGTGGAGAGATGGTATGGGGTACAAGGGCTTAAGGGTAAATGCAGATAAAACAAAAGTG
Organism: Birgus latro; assembly: GCA_018397915.1. Classification (NCBI taxonomy): domain Eukaryota; kingdom Metazoa; phylum Arthropoda; class Malacostraca; order Decapoda; family Coenobitidae; genus Birgus; species Birgus latro. Next base: position 9,777 of record JAGKTI010019126.1, on the reverse strand, counting down.
ATGATATCTAGGGTTGGTGGCAGTACAATCAGAGGAGAGGGAGAGTGGCCATGTGCAGTTTGCCACAAGGGTGTGGGAAGTAATTCCATCTTGTGTAGTGTTTTTGATAAATGGGTGCACAAGAGATGTAGTGGTATTAGGGGTAGACTGCGAGATGATGCTGATTTCATGTGTGTGGTGTGTAGGGGAGAGCAGGTGGGATTGTTATGCGTCAGAGGGTTGAACTTGCAGGTGAGTCTCTTGAGTGTGTGGAGGAGTTTTGTTATTTGGGAGACATGTTATGTGCCGGAGGTGGGGCTGGAGTTACCTTGGTTGCTAGGGTGAGAAGTGGTTGGAAGAAGTTCAGGGAGCTGTTGCCTCTCCTGACACTGAGAGGACTCTCCTTACGTGCTAAGGGGTCTTTGTATGCAGCATGTGTTAGGAGTGTGATGCTGTATGGTAGTGAGACCTGGGCAGTAAAGGAAGAGGATATTCGCAGGTTTAAACTTACAGAAATGACAATGATTAGGTGGATGTGCAGTGTGTCCCTGCGTGCAAGGCCTCGGGGGGGGGCTGGGTTTACGATGAAAGAGTTGAGAGGTAGGATGGGACTGGAGTGTATTGGTGTTGTGATGAGGAGAGGTAAGCTAGGGTGGTTTGGACATGTGGAGAGGATGGGGGATGATAATTGGGTACCGAGGGTGAGAGGTGTTAATACTGGGGGAGGGGTTGGGAGGGGTAGACCGAGAAAGACATGGGACGAGGTCATTAATGTGACTTAAAGGTTAAGGGACTGAACAGGGAGGCTGCCTGGGATCAGGCCGACGCATGCAAGCATGTTGGAGCCTTCAAAAATGAAACGAAACGAAACGAAATGCTGAGAGAGGTAATAATGTTTATTATAAGGCCAAAATTAGAATATGCAGCAGTGATATGGTTGCTACATCTGAAAAAAACACATTAACTACAAATTATTTAAAAAATGCTTATGACACAGTGCCCAGTTTGAATGTTATACTATGAGGGAGGATGGAAGATGATAAAGTTACCAACCTCACAAGAGAAGGAGAGGATTTTTTATAATGAGGTCAAACGTAGAAGAAGATTGGACCATGTACATGGAGTGGATCTTCTTGTGATGGATGATGGAAGACTTAAGAGGACATGGATTTAAACAGAGAAAAAGCAGTGCCTGAAAGATTTTTAAAAAAATTTATCTTTCCTAGCAGAAGTACAGACACTTGAAACAGACCAAATGAGAAGGTGGTGAGACCAAAGGATATCAATGTGGTTAAAGCTAGATTAGAAATAAGCAGACTCAGAGACAGCAGTAGAAGCTTAGCTCACTTCCTGTATCCTACAACTTAGTAGATACACCCTCCTTTCAACATGTCCAAATCATCTCAGCTGTCTGGTTTGTATCTTTAATTCACATGCCAAATCTCTCTTCCAGCCCATTACTCAAGAGCCTTACCTGCAGGAGAGTGGATGCTCGCCCAGCAAGGTAACTCTTCAATCCCAAAGCAGTAGCCAGAGCAGCACCTGTAGCTGAGACATATGCCATCCCAAGTTGCATCTCACTCAGTGCTGACTTGGCATTGCGGTTGGTGAAGTTGACTAGAGCATTGAAAGACTGGTTTGCCCACTGCCAGAACACTACTGCAGGAGTTGACCTTGAAGGAGGAAGAATGACCGATAGCTTCGAGCACCTAATTAAGGCATCATAACATTGAAGGTCACTGCTGTTGAATAACTATACAATCATCATCACCATCATCCAATCCTACATTGCCCCATGAGGAATATAGGAGCCCGAGGCTAGGCAAGTTGGTCCTGACATTAAAGATGAGAGTGACCAGTTTCACTCATCCCTGAGTGGCATTACATGAGCAATAAACCCCAACCACCTCTTGGATATAAAGCTGCTCCGGCTCAATCCAATTGGAGTGCTGTAATTACTCACTAAACCACCAGGCGCCAAAATTTGGTTATACGGTTACCACCTGGTGTACAGGAAACCATTTAGCTTGTCTGTCACGCAGTGTAGTCACCCACAGGCAGAAAGAAGAGGAAAGAATGAAGGAAAGAAAGACAGAAGAGGGAGTGTAAAGTCACCCATAGGCAGAAGGACGAGGATAGAATGAAGGAAAGACAGAGGAGGATGGAAGGAAAGAAGGACGGAGAAGAGGAAAGGGCGGACACCCAAGAGCAGCACTACATCGAGTGAATGGACGGTGAGTGCTCCCACCTACCACTATAACTATACAAGAGTAATAAAAATATTGTACATACCATAAAATGGCATAATTCTGAATGAAATCATACACTTTTTTTGTACTGAAAATGTTGGGGAGTAGATAGAAAGACATGCGAACTTCATTTATTTATCAGAGACATTTATAGATGGGGTGAATGTAATGGAAGTTTGAAAATAAAAATTTAATACTGATAACCTGGAAAAAAAATTTAAAAATGGCTATCAGTAGCCACAAAATTGGGGCTATATTCTGGACTTTGGCTTGGGGTTATTCTGGGCTGAATGGAAATGGAAGAAAATGTTACTTTAAATCAATTAAATCAAACTGCTTCTTTGAAACATGATATTTTGCATATTACAGTATACTAGGGGATGGCCTGGTTGTGTAAAAAGAAATAAATGATTAATTGGATGGGGGCACTCACCATCCACTCACTCGATGTAGTGCTGCTCTCAGGTGTCTGCCCTTTCCTATCCTCCATCCTTCTTTCCTTCCATCCTCTTCTGTCTTTCTTTCCTTCATTGTTTCCTCATCCTTCTGCCTACGGGTGACTTTACACTCCCTCTTGTGTCTTTCTTTCCTTCAATCTTTCTCTTCCTTCTGACTGTGGGTGACTCTACACTGAGTGACAAGCCAAATGGTTTCCTGTACACCAGGAAACCATATACTGGTACTATGCTGGGTGGTAATCATATAACCAAATTTTGGCACCTGGTGGTTTAGTGGGTGATTGTGGCTCTCCAATCGGATTGAGCCGGTGAAGGTTTATGTTCAAGGGGTGGTTGGAGTTTATTGCTCACTTAATGTCAATCAGGGATGAATGAGTCTGGCCACTCTCATCTTAAATGTCACGACCAACTTGCCTAGCCTCAGGCTCCTACGCTCCTCATGAGGCAACATACGACTGGATGATGAATGAATGAATGAATGAATGTTACCCCTTCAATATTGCCAAACTACAATATGTTTATGGTTGAACTTTGAAAATGCAACTCCAGCCTTCATCACATGACTCATGATGGGTTTTTTCACAACTGACTCTCTTGGAACAGCTAAGGCATTTTTGTAATATGTTTTCTGAACCCAAGTTATCTTTGCTCAAATCTCCACATGGTCAGGAATGACAAATTGATAAATTCCATATTTTCTAAATCCTGCCTTGCAGATAGTGACCATTCTGACTCCATCATTTTTGTCAATTTGAGCAGAAGTCAAGGAAAAATTATCTTTAAGAGACTGGCAACTTTCATCTCTTCACTTGTCTTCCATTCTTCTATGATGGGCCTTCACTCTCCTTTCAGCAGTCCAAAAACTGAGACACCTAATGGCTGTAAGATCTGTGCTGAGTTAGGTGGCACAAATACCATCCTGATTCTGTGTTCTTTGCAGAGTGATACCACTTCAAATAACAAATGAGATGGCAAACTGTCACCTGTCAGTCTCATCTTTAGGCTGACATTGGAAGTAACGGATGGCAATTTTCTTGATACACTCTGCAATTGTATGCGAGTCAAACCATCCCATCGCTGAGCAGTTGCAATGAGTGCCAAATGGTTCACCTACCATCCAAAAGTCCATCATTCTCTCAGCTTTGTACACAACATAAAAAGTGAGCAAGTCACCTGGTGCACTTCTAGCATACATGACAGATGTTGATGACTTAGTGGTACTCATGATTCGTTCTGGATGCTTTGCGCCTTTCCTGAATAATTGGAGTTATCACTTTGAGCTGTCACTTAAAATGGTCTCATGAAATAATCATGTTAACATGAAATAAGCATGTGAACTGCTAGTTCACAGTGTAATCATATTATCATAACTGCCATTTTGGTAAATGTATGTCTGAAATAGTTAAACATAAAAAAATATAAATAAATAAAGTAGAGATTGGCTGCCACAGCTTAGGATTTCCTGCTAAAAATATATTGGAAAAAACTAACAGGCTTCTCTGGTTTAAAGAGACATAGGAATGCAATTTAAATAATGAAATTTTGTAAAAATACCATATAACGAAATACATAAAAAAAAATTGGAGGTAATATTAAGTAAATACACTGATTACTATTAGGGGATTTAAATTTTAAAGGGACAAGACTCAATTTATTTGTAACAGCCCCATTTGTCCACAATAATCTCATATTACAGAAGAATATAATACACAGAACCAAGCATATAAATACAAAATGGTCATGATAATAAACTGGCACAAAGGAGAGGATATACAGAATCTTAGATATGGAAGTTTTAATATTATTTGCAAGTAACAGAAGACATCATCATCATCATCTAATTCTGTGTTGCCCAGTGAGGAGCGCAGGAGCCCAGGGCTTGGCAAGTCGGTCCTGACACTGAAGATGAGGGTGACCAACCTCACTCATCCCTGAGTGGTACTACGCGAGCAATAAATCCCAACCACCCCTTGGAGATACACCTGCACAGGCTCAATCCGACTGGAATGCCTCAATTACCCACTAAACCACCAGGTACCATAATTTGGTTAAGTGGTTGCTACCCAGTGCAGTAAATGGTTTCCTGGTGTACAGAAAACCATTTAGCTTGTCACTCAGTGTAGAGTCACCTGTAGACAGAAGGAAGAAGAAAGAATGAAGGAAAGAAAAACGAAAGAGGAAGGAATGAAGGAAAGAAAAATGAAAGAGGAAGGAATGAAAGAAGGAAGGAAGAGAGGAATGGACAGTCACATGAGAGCAGCACTACATCAAGTTAGTGGATGGTGTGTGCCCCCAACTAACACATAATATCTATTTAAAAAAAACAAAGAAAAATGCAGAAAACTGGCAGATAAGCTCAAAAGGTGGCAATGGAACCTGAATATACAATTTTTATGTAAATATGGTGCACTTAAAAAAGTAAAAACCACTGTGTACAAGAAAGCAACATAAACAAAAATTTACTGAACAATATTCTACAGCCTTCCTGCACATAAACTTACTAAAATATGTACAGTAAGTAAAACAAGCTACAGTTTCCATAAACTAAAGGTATCTTGTTTACAAAAGAACTGCTGATATGTCTTACCTGTAGAATGTAAGCATGGCTCCAGTGAGCAGCATGCCACCTGGAACTTGGAAGCTCATGCGGCCAATCACATTCTGCTTCTCTCCGGTGTCAGGGTGGAAGGCAGACTCATAGACCCGTTTGGCATACCACACCTGCTCTTCTGTGGTTCCAGGTGGCTCTACACCCAACCTGAAATTATTATTTCAATTCCTTCAATTTAAGAACACCCAATCAGACATTATTTCATTCCTTCAATCCAAGAACACCAAATCTAACATTAACAACATTTTAATCCTTTATCTTTTTGATATTCCTTCTGAAATTGTCAACTTTTAATTCCTGCAAAAAGGGAGTTCAAAGGATAAATAACCAGGATAGTAAAGTTGCACCACAAGAGAGGGAGAGATTCCATATAATACTACAATGAAAAGAGAGAGGATGAAGGGAGTCAGAGAGAGGAAGATAGTCTATACCTGTATAAACCATGAATCAACCAGGTACAAACACACTAGCACTGACACATTGTACTGTACTGTATAAACAGCACCCACTTTCAGTGTCTTCCATGGATGGATTCAAAACCAGACTCAGGGCACCAGAGATTGGAAGGAAAAGACAATATATAACCACTAAGCCACCATCAGCCTTTCTTGTCTGTCAGTGCACAACATAAAAAATATTAGCCCTTCGACTGCACAGAAATTCTTTGTACTGAAGTAAACAGTTTGTCATAAGCTGAAATACTATGCAGAGTACTATATTCTTAAAAAAGAAAGAAAGAAAAAAAAGGTTACTTGCAGTAATTATTCAGCTTCTGGCATCTTCCCCCCCTCCCACCTTTTCTAGTGTAGTAAAACTGTCTCATGTTTCCCAAAATAAAATGCAATGTAAGTAATTTGCAGTCAAAGGGTTAAGGATGAAGAGAAACATCAACAAAGTTCCTCTGAATGATTACTGGTACTGCAACCACTTCTCACCGGTACATCTGCAGCAGATCCTTAGCTTCCTCAAGTTGCTTATCTGTCTTGAAGCAAAGGCGCCAGTCAGTGATGCCAAAGAAGTGTCTCAGACGACCACTAAACTTCGACTGATCATAACGTGGGGCATCTAAATTGATCCTCTCTGTCTGATTCATCTCCTGTAGGCAAAATGTACAATTCCTGTAATGTATATAATATTACCTTACATTAACGCTTTATGAGGGTGTTACTGTAATCATATTCAAGTGCTGGAGGAGGACACCTTCAGGTGGTGGCACCAATAAGCTTGAGCAGTAGAGATGCTCAAACATCTCTCCATCCCTTCCCTATCCCCAGACAGGAGGATGGCAAACTGCAGAAGATAGAAATTTTGGCCTGCAGTTCACCAGATTCACATTCAAGATAAGCCTCGGGTTGGGATGACAATCATTCCATATCCCATTGGGTCCCGGAATTCCTGTGCGGGAGATTTTGCTGGAAGGGTGCTAGGCATACCGCCCCCCGCCTGTCGGCTCATAGTCGCAAAGCTCATAGGTTCCTACACGGGGGTTCCCTTCCTTATTAAATTTTGAATATGCCCAGTTCCATCCTATATTGAGGACACTCGGTGCAAATGGGTTATAGAAACTGAGAGATTTGCCAGCGTTTAACCCGTTGGGTCCTGGAATTCCTGTGCGAGGGATTTTGCTGGAAGGGTACTAGGCGTACCGGCCCCTGCCTGTCGGCTCATAGTCACGAAGCTCATAAGTCCCTACCTGGGGGGTTCCCTTCTTTATTACATTTTGAAAATGCCCAGTTCTGTCCTATATTGAGGACACTAGGTGCAATGGGATATACACACAAAAGACTTCAGAAAGAGACCCAGTTAACTAAGCCAGATAACTGCCAGAAAGAGACCCAGTTAACTAAGCCAGATAACTGCACTTCTAAATTTTCACTGACTATAATTCTGTATTCAGTGTGATGGTTGACTTGGTCTGGTTCTACCAATGCTTCATGATTAAACCTCTCATCTTCATATTTCCACACTCTACCAGGTATCTAACTGCTTCCTAAAACTACCATATATTTTATGTGCTGTTTATGAATACTGTCTTGCTGAATGCTTACAGTAGTTATGGATTTTTTTGTTTTTTTATTATTATTATTATTCCCACAGGTTTTCTTCCAGTCATGTAACAATATTCTTGGCAGCATACATGTTGCATGTCAGCTATGTCTGTATTATGTATTGGATTGCTGTTGTTGTTGTTGTTGTTGGTCAATCCCAGTCTGTCTGACTGAATAGACTTGTCAACCACAGGTATGCAACCACCTCTATACAGATGTCTCATAGGCTCTTTACACTGCTGCTAGTACTGGAATGTCTAGAGGTGGGATACTGTTGTAGAGGGTTTGACAATGTTTGTATGGTGACTGTCTTATGTGTCTTGGTGTGCTGTATGGCTCTAGCATGTAATGACAGGGATGTTGTGTACTGACAGAGGTAGCTACTGTCACGAATTTCCTACATCGTGAAATTATGTATCATAAATCGTGACATCGAGTGATTTGTAGGAACGATGAATAGTTCTGAAATCCGTGAGAATTCGCCATTCTCTTAACCGTCCACTCGTGTACTTATATTTGCATCAAATTTTCAAAACTTTCGTCATTCTCTCGCGAGTGACTGTCTTTATGTACAGACAGTGCATTCCTCTGAGCAATAATTTCTGAATTGTCGTTTCCTTGCACTTGCCTCCCTGGCCGTTAGTTGGCCACGCCTCTTTCACACACCTCTGTGTTCGATACTCGAACACAAGTCAGTCGTCCCAGTGACAGTCTAGGAGAGTGGATGTGCTGTGCGCAAAGCTCGAGCGGGTCTCTTTTCTTAGCGATCTCAGAAGTCTCGGCTGTATCGGCGTGAATTCCCGAAGCTCCCACCAGCCTGGTGATCGACTGTATTAGCGACGGTCTCATCTCTACTGATTAGTATTTCTTTTGTTTTTCCTAGGCTTAAGGTTTTTGGTTATTTAGCTGTGCTTTATTTAGCTATTTGTTTGAGTGCTGAGTGAGTGCATTTCCCTTTGTTTGATTTTGAATAGATTCATGTAATGTAAATTTATTTTCATGTAATTAATTTACAGTTCATTTTCTTGAGCTTTGTTAAATGTAACAATCGTGTTTGATTTCCCCACATATTTAGTACACTTTTGCTACTCCAAGTTAGCACAACTCCTTATATTAATCACGACTGGTACTTAGGTCAGCTCTTGGTATTAATTCTTAAATCCGTTGTGCCAGCTAGGAGTTTGGCTTAGCCAAGATCCTGTTTATTATTATTATTATTATTTTTTTAACGTTAAGGGGTGAACTAACTTTCTCAGAGGCCAACAGTACAGTAATACAGCCTTCTTGAGCATTTAGTCTCTGCTGTGTACTGTTGAGAAAGTCTATAAATTCTTGACTCCAGAGAATTGGCGAAGTAAGCCAGCATAAAAGTGAAATTGCCACTTGATTTCAAGAGTCGATTCTCTCGTGATAATCGACCAGAGGGTTATTCTTATTTCCCTCGTGACATCTGGCTTCACATTTATTTATTATATAAAGTAAAATTTAATTTTCCCCCTGACAGCTACAAAGAATTGTGTGCCCCTCATATCAAGACAGTCTCTGACAGGAAGGACTTTTGTTTCACAGTGTAAGTGGGCTTTGGGAGTGGTTTTGGTGCAGCCAGTGGTGATGTAAAAGACACTGTTCTGCGTGATTTGCATGGTGTTATAGTGGGCATTATGGTAAATAGGAAGATAGCCCATGCTGGAAAGGCATGGAACATCACTGATCTAATGTATTTTTGTAGAGGAAAGACAGCGTTTCTTTTTGCTGCCCAAAGTCTTGCTTTGTAGTTGTCCTGATTCCACTGAGCCTGGGGGTGCACTGCTTCTTGACGTCTGGTACATGACCCATGAAGGTGAGTTCGGTGTCATACATAACTCAAGGATCTTAGTAGAGGTGTGTGTGTGTGTGTGTGTGTGTGTGTAACTCACCGGGTCACTCAGGATTACTTGATGGTCGTGATCGTCTGCTTTTTACCCTCCTGGAAGGGAGCAGAGAGCTCATATAGTCCGATCTAAGGGCAAGGCTGTGACCTTCACACATGCACACACCCATCCCCTTCCTCAAGGGGGACAGTAACTACCCACTTCATCAGTGAAACTTTTCGCAACCTGAGTGAGACACGAACTCCTGTCTACCAGATGGCAAGCGAGAATGTTACCACTGTAACACCCCTCTCTTGATGGTTGAAGGAAAGTCCTGGAGTAAGTATTAATGCCTTTTAATGAGGAGCACAGAAATATAGGTGTTGCCCTCTCTGATATCAGCCCTCAACTGCCCTAGAGTCGAAACATATGGAGCTGATTGGCTAGGCTAGCCTGGGAACACTGCTAACGCTGCAGTTTTGGATACAGTAGGGGGGGCATACAGTGCGGGGGGTATACAGTGAGGGAGGCATAATACATACACATATACATATAAGGGGAAATGGTACACCACTGAGCCAG
>JAGKTI010019125.1:0-17204 GCA_018397915.1 Birgus latro | reverse complement strand
ACACACACTTTCTCCTTCTTGCCACGCCAGTCTTAATTACGGCAGGAATGCTAAACAGCCTTCCTTGTCCTCTTCCTCCTCCTCTTTCTTTCCTCCTTTCTTTCCCTCCTTCCCTCTTACCTAAATCTTTCCCGTTATCCTTCCCAATTTTTTTTTTCTGTTTCCCCATGTCCCTTTTCTCCATCCTTATTCCCATTCAACTTCTTTCGTAATATTTCATCCATTTCAGTCTTACTTTCTCTTCCGTCCGTTATTTGTCCACTCGTTTTCAGTTTTCTTCATTTCCTTTCTCCTTTCCCTTCCTTTCCTTCTTCTCTTTTCCTTTTCTTTCGTTCAGTACTGTTCCTCTTCCCTTCGTCTGTCTTCATTTTCGTTCATGCACTGCTCTTACATTTCTTGTCTTTCATTCATCTTCCATCCCTGCGTTCATCCCTTGCTTCCCTTCACCCTCTTTCCTTTCCACTCTCCTTCCTAACGTCTCTCTCTCTCTCTCTCTCTCTCTCTCTCTCTCTCTCTCTCTCTCTCTCTCTCTCTATTTTCTTCACCTCTCCCTTTAAGCCCTTCTGTTATTCCTTTCGCTTTCCTTCCTTACTATACATTTTTCTCCCCCTCATCCCTGTTCCTTCTTTTCCCTCCTTACTCTGCTTCCCTCTTCCTTCCTTCCCTGCCCTACTGTAGCTCCTTCCCATCTTCATTTCTCATCTTCCTTCCCTTTCCTACCCTTTGTCGTTCTGAGTTTAACAGTCACCTTTTCTCCCTCCTTTCACGCAAAACCTTTGTCTCCATTTTTGTCTTCTCCTCTTCTTTCCCTTTCCTTTCCTCTGTCCGTCTCTTTTCTTCGTCCCTACTCCCCCTCCCCTTAACCAATTATTCTTCCCTCTCAGCCCCATTCTTCTTCCTCTCTTCCCTTCACCACTACTACTTTTTCCACGTTTTACTGAACCATCTTTTTCTCTTTTCACACAGAGTTTAAATGTCTGTGTTCGTCTTTTCCTCTTTTTTCCTCCCATCTCCGTTCTTATTCTTCCCCTTTTTCTTCCTTCCCTTCTCTTTTCCTTCTCTTCCTTTTTCTACTCGTGCTGTCTCTCCGCTTCGTCCTTTCCCTGTTTTTCCTCTCCCCGTGTTTTTTTTTCACTTTTTCTTCCTTTCACAAAGTTGAAGTTATTATTGTCCGTTCCCTTTTTTTTCCCTCCATTCCTTTTCTTCCCCCTTGCTTTTCCTTCTCTTCTTCCATTCCCCCTTGTTCTACACGTGCTTTCCCTCCTCTTCGTCCATTCCCTAACTCTCCTCACTTCCCGTTTTATCCTCTCCTCTTCTCTTCCTCTTTCCACGCAACACCTTAACTCTCCCATTTTCACCTTCCTCCACGGTTCATTATCCACGCGTTGTCTTTATTACGTACCTCTCATCATCTCTTCATCTTTCTTTTATCCTCGCTAATTATCGTCATTTGGCCTTTTTTCTCGCTTCTCTCTTCTTTCCTTTCCACCACCACCTCCGCCTTTTACTTACACATACATCGCTATCACCAACATTTTTCTTCCATTCTTTATCTTTAGTTATGCATTATCAACACTTAATTCTTCTCGGTTATAAGTCTCTCGTCCCTCTTTTCCAGTTGTTGTTCTCGCTTGTAAGTCTCACGTCTCTTGTTCCATCACCTCTTATTCACAAATACATCACTTTCCCCGCTTTTTTCTATCTTCCTTTGTCGTTATTTATGCATTACCTTCACTTAGTTCCTCTTGTCATTCTTCAGTCTCCCGTTTCTCGTACCAGCTCCTCCACTTTATGCTCATTCATGCTTCCTTCTCTACTCTATTTTCATTAGCCTTTCTTGTATCGTTTACCTTTATTTTCACTTGATCTGTCTCCTCGTTTCCCGGTCTCTTTTCCTTTTCTAACCCTCTTCTCCCACCCTGCCCTTTCTGCTCACTCCTACTTCTTCGTCTCCAACAACAACAATTTTCATTCCTTATAAATCCTTTCCCTTCATATTCACTTCACCCATCTCCGCGTTCCTTGCCCCCTTGTTTCTGTTTACCACCTCTTCTTGTTCATCATTGCATCCTTCTGAGCTGTATGTTTATTAGCTTCCATATGGTCATCTCTTCACCTTTCTTTTTTTCATTCATTATCTTCATTTCGCTCTTTGTATCTCTTTTCAGTCTCTTGTTTTACAGTTCCATCCCTTTCCTTTAACTGCTCACTTATGAATTTTTCCGCATTTTTCACTTTTTGCACATTTTCTTTAGTCCTTCTTTTATCGTTAAACATAATCTTAACTCCTCACTATTTATTCTCCCTCCTTAGCTCTCTGCTCATTCACGCCTTTATATTTTTTTTTTTACATATGTTTCATTAACCATGTTGATCTTCACACATATCGTACCTAGCCACTCTTCTCGTTCTTCATTCTTCTCTATCCTTTTTCCACTCCTTTCTTCTCGTTCATACGTCACTCTCACACACACTTTTCATTAGCCCCCTTCTTCTCATTCATACATCGTTCTCATATACATTTTTCATTCGCTTCTCTATTGTCTACCACTTCTCTCATTCTGACCCTCTTCTCTTTTCACTCCGGATTCTAATGTCATGTTTGCATCTTTTTAAATTACCGGATTTAATCTGTTTCTTATTTAAGCTTCTCTCGTGTAAGTAAAAGCTCTTTCATTTTCACTCAAGTCCTCTTTTGAGTTCTTTTCCTAATTCCACTGAAGCGTTTCATTTTTCTTTTTCATTACATATTAATTTATCCCGTCTTACGTGAAATGTATACTACTTTCCCCACCTCTCAGATCATTATTTTGTTCAGCTTTTTCTTAATGGTAACATTTTAACTCATTTACTTTACTCATCCTTCATAGTTCCAGTACACTATTCTCATATACCATTTTATATTCTTGTGCCTCTCATGTGTCAGTGTTGGCCGAGGTAAGACAGATTGTGTGTGTGTGTGTGTGTGTGTTTGTGGGTGTGTGTCAGATAAATGTCGAAAATGTTAAACAGGCGAAGAATTTTTCCTACCTTGGAATTGTGCTCACAGATAAAACATAGCATTGATTGAAAAGTCCTTTCACGATTCAGCCACGCCACAGCCTCTTTTAGACGTCTCAGATCCAAAGTCTTTGAAAACATCAACTTGAGAATCGAGACGAAGGTATCAGTATATACGGCTGTATGCCTGTTCGTCCTCTTATGCAGTGCAGAATCCTGAACTACCTACGAACGTCACATCAAACATCTTGAGTCGTTTCAAATCCGATGATTACAGCGCTTCCTAGGACTCACATGGGAAGATAAAGTTCCTCACTCACATTTTCCAGCGGGCAAAATCAACCAGCATAGAAACCATTCTAACCAAGAAGCAGCTGAAATGGATCTGACAATTGTTCCGCGTGCCTGAACACCACCTTCTCTGGGGGGGTTTGTATGGCCAGCTCCCCGCAGCACGCCGCAACCCAGGAGAACAGAAGGGATATAAGATCATATAAGGACAACTCTGATAATGCAACGTCATACCAAAAGATCTTGAAACCAGTGCCACGGACCGACCACAATGGCCAGCCCTAGTGAAGGAACCATTCATCTCGAGGAAGCTCGGGACTTGGCCAGAGAAGAGGGTATACAATGGAGTCACAACCAAAACAGATTACTCCCAACAAACCTGAACTTGACATGCCGGCTGTGTGGCAAAGTTTGCGGATCCAGGATTGGTCTACACAGTCACACATGTTGGCACCAAAGACAATGAGAAACACACCAATACTGTCAGTATAGCAATCGTCGACTTCTGTAGCTGAAGGACAGCTTTAAGTGTGTGTGTGTGTGTGTGTGTGTGTGTCTGTGCGTGCGTGCGTCCGTGCGTGCGTGCGTCCGTGCGTGCGTGCGTGCGTGCGCGCACGTGCTCGCGCGCACATATTCCTGTCATCTGGGGCACCTGGTGCGATGGTATATTTCATGGTACCAATGTAAAGTGTGATCTGGGAATTTCACGGGCCAGGTCCAATTCCCCTTCTGCCTGATAGAGTTTGTTGAACGCCACATTAATCTCTGACCCAAATTTGTTCACATAGTTTCTGGTAACATCAGCACGACTCGTATTATTATTCGTACCCTATTTTTTCTACCATCAATGTGGCGGGGTGTTAATAGTAGTAGTAGTAGTGGCAGTGATGGTGGTGGTGGTGGTAGTAGTAGTAGTAGTAGTAGTAGTAGTAGTAGTAGTAACCCCAGGCTCATCCGGACATATACCCGCTGAACCACAGGCCAAAGTTGCCCTTTTTCCGCAGGTCACCATCCTTCTTTCAGGAGATAGGGAGGGGATTGAGGTACGTTTGTATAACTGAGCAACTCTACCACCCGGTCATATCGTTGCCACGACACAAAGACATCCTTCTTCTATAGGATCAAGAAACAGGAACCGGGAAATCCACGTGGTAGGATTGGCCGAGAGAGTACGAACCACACCATTCACTCATCATTCAGGCCTTCGTAATTCTCGAATCTACCCTCAGGCCAGTCTATCCACACAACCGTACTTCCCCTGAGAAAATCTCAATTGCAGCACCTGTGGAATAGAGCCATAACGTAGAGTGCAGAGATTTAAGGGTGTAACGTCCATGATACTGTACATTCAGTTCTATCCCTGAAGGGCTTTTTTTTCTCTCTCTCTTTTCCTGTCGTCCATACCTCGCATTCTGTCACATACAGAACATTTTACCATATCAAGTAGTGCTGGAGAATAAAGCTAGGCGATGTAGTTCTCTGGTTATACAAACTTCCCTAAATTCCCTTCCTATTGTGCCAGAAGGATGATAGTGAACTGCAGAAGTGTAGCTTCAGCCTGCAGTCTGTTGAGTTCACATTCAGATCAGCTTGGGGTTGCAACTGCTACTATTACCGTTTCAAGCCAACTTTTTCTTGGCCTTCTGATGGCATCAGCGGCGTAATCATAAGCCTGCTTGTCTTGCAAAAGGTAGCCTACCTGGTGCAATTCCCGACCATCCACTAGGTCTTTCGTCAACGTCTCTCTACCCCAGCCTCTTCCTACCTATATCTCAGTCTCTCTACCGCAGCCTGTTCCTACCTTTATCTCAGTCTCTCTACCGCAGCCTGTTCCTACCTACTGTATATCTCAGTCTCTCTACCGCAGCCTGTTCCTACCTGCTGTATATCTCGGTCTTTCTACCGCAGCCTATTCTTACCTTTATCTCAGTCTCTCTACCCCAGCCTCTTCCTATCTGTCTCAAATAGGAACCTGAAATGGCTAGGGTTATGTTTAGTTGCTTTCCCTGACAGCCACATTAGTCTGTCGTTACTCTTTTTTCCTTCAGAGTCACAAACATATAGCCTTTTCATCATCCTGGGCATGTCCGTTTTTTCCATGACCATACCACTTAAGCACATAATTATGCATCCTTTGACCATTGGATTTCGCGACCCCCCGTCTTTCACAACCATTGTAGTTCTCATCCTGTTCAGGCTTAATCTGTTCAGCCTCACAAAATCCCCAACAGTTCCTTTTCCACTGCTCTCACTTTAGACTTTTCCTATGCCTTTGTACCAGTATGGCGTACGCTTCTAATGTGAGAACTGACTCATCTTCATGCAGACCTCTTGCAGCTACACTGTTACCAAAAAGTATCTGAACGTTGTAAGCTCCCTGCATTTTGAAATATATGACCGAAGAATCTGAAAACGGATTTTCTCGTGTGTAACAAGTGTAAATGACATTGAGGTACGTCACACCACATCCTGGAATATCAACCTTTCCAAGAAGACAAGATGCAAGTTGCTCATTTTCACATCCATCGTGCCCAGTTGTTCAGGTTGTTTTTGGTGGGGGTGTATTTTCAAGCCTCACATGCATTCCACCAAGCATCTACTAACCAAACTCAATTTTCCACTTATTTTCTATTCTTCCATACCATTTTTATCATCACGTAACCAAGGAACTAATAATCTTTCATCATTCACACCTTTCTCAGTCCTGCATCATATAACACTGCCAGTCAGCTATCCTCTCAGCAGTCTTCAGCTTAGGCTTTCCCTTTCAAACATCACCACTCACAAACAGTTGCCAGACCAAAGCCATTCTAACAGTTTCCCAGGCATTGTTATCAGGCAGCACAGTATCATCCACCTAGATCAAATTCTTTTCCCTCTTCATCCCACTCTCGCTCTCATTTTCCTGCGTAACCCCTTTCCGGTAAATATAATCAGTCATTCACGGGAATATCATAGTCTTCTCTCACTCCATCACTGACACTAAACTACTCACACTATCATCCATCTGCCTGTCCTTACGCTTCACTACCATCAAGGAACTCTTTGCTCTTTGGTAATTATTGTTTTAACACAATACGCAACACCTTAATTAATCTCGCCCGCTGCACAATGTCACTTTTTTTTTTCCAAGATTTAATTATAGTAACAAAACAGTAAAAAAAAGTTCTTAATCCAGTAAAATAAAAATACGATTATGTTTCCTGAATACCAAGTCTTGAAAATTATTGAAGAACGTAAGATCACACACACAGAATGCGTTGTTGAATATATTGATGAATCAGGAACTTCATCATCAAAGCTTTTTCTGGGCTATACAGTGTTCAGAGTGAGATAATAAAGCGCGCGAGTAGACACACACACACACACACGCACACACACGCCGTGAGACGTATCGTAAGGAATTCTGTCGGGGGTAGGAGAGAAAACAACATATCGGTGAGGCAATCTGCATAACTCCACAGTGCAACGCGAGAGGCTGAAGGGTCGACGCAGGAAAGAAGAGACTCCCTAGGTTTCACGCTATCAGTGCCGATTTTTCTTTTGTATCACCTCTGCATCCCAGTGCACCCTTACAATATCACAATGCGTTTTCGTTGTATTTTAATTATCTCAGGAGAGGTTTCTTATAGTAAATGGATTAGAAAGTGTCGCAATTATTTCGTCTGGTGGTAGCAAGGCGATGGAGATGGAAGCCTTCACGTGGTGACTGATATAATTGGACGGCTGTACTGCCCTGTTATACAAATGCCCCTCGACCTCCTCCCCGTCCACAGAAAGGAAGATGGTGGACTACAGGATGGGGGCAAGTGGGTTAACCTTCAGATGAGCCTGAAACCACAGCAACAAAAACAAAACGTCTCATAAAAGACACCACGGTACTTAAGAAATTCATGGACATGGTTTCTAAGCCCTTTTGTGCAAGAGGCCTATCATAAATAATAAAAGTCGTTTAACAGAAGAATAGATAAACTAAAAACTTTTCTGCGTTCTGAAAGGACTAAGCTCTACCGTCTTTTGTAAGTGTTAACACCTTAGCACTCTTGCAGTTAAACCTCTTGTTTTTATTTACTGTCCTGTGATCTCATTCACCCATGTAACTTTATTCTTTTTAAACTCCTCCCTCTTTGCTCCTCATTCCCTCTCTTTTTTTTTTCTTTCTTTTTTTTCGCGCTTTCCCCCGATAGCTCACTTTCTCTGCACTCTTTTTTTGTTTTTATTTATTAAGGGAAAAAAATGTCCCATGATGATAATCCGGAAACGAGCTGCCTTCAGCAGATCATTGTCAACGCATTCATATTGTCGTTTATTGGAGGAGGTAGGCACTCTACCACGTATAAGTTAGAGATTTATTTAACTGCCTACACCTTAATATTGTCTTGTGTCATTCATTTCATTTCAGTATCAACAGAGGTGCATGGATATCACAGGCGAGAATATTAGTATGATGTTTGTAGAAGTAAATCGGTAAGGAAAAGGAGTTCGGCAGATACTCGTGGGCGTAGAAGGTTATCTTGCACTCCTTGTTTACCGATTTATTGGGTGCAAGAGAGGCACAACTTTGCGTGGTTGCAGATGTAACCGAACAGCTGCACTCCCTCGACTTCGCTGTCCTCCGAAAAGAGGATGGTGGACTGCTGAATGAGGCCAGCTTCAGCATGCAGTCACCAGATTCACGTTCTGATGAGCCAAGCGCCACAACAAGAACAACAACCAGTTTATTTTTCTCTAACCGTAATATTGGCTTGTGTTTTATCCATGTCTCTTTAAGTTACACACAGCTGCATAAATATCGTAGACAAGAATAATAGCGTACCGGATATAGAAATAAACTGGTAAGGAAAATGTTCAGTGGAATCGCCTTACGTCACGAGAAAATGGCCTTGTATGTTTGTCTGTCTTGTCTTCCCAGTAATTCTTTTTTTCCATGCTTAATTCTTTCTTCCTTCTTCGTTCCTTTATTACTCATTACTTTCCCGTTCCCATTTTTTCAGAGGTGCTTCTTATAATTTTTCTTATTCTTTCCTTTCGTCATCCTCTCTTTTTCACCCATTTTTCATTCTTCATCTCGTCCCTTTTTTTCCCTCTTATCTTTTCATCAAGTTCCTCTATCCTTCCTACTGTCTCCTCATTTCTGTTCACTTCTGCCTTCCTCGCTTCCTGCCTTCTCTTTCCTTCTGCCTCCGTCCTTCCCCTTCCTCTTCCTGTTTCCTTTCTTAGCTTCTCTCCTGTCCTCCATCTTTCCACTTCTCTAAACTGGGTGTTCTTTATTTCTTTTTGTACATATTTAACTTAAGGGTTTGGTGAACGGAAGCCGTTCTCTTTTTCTGTCCTTGTCATATATTCGTAATAAAGTCCTACTCTTTTATATTAGTTCCCAAGTATAAGCAAACGGCATACTGATCACATTTTTTCTTATGCTCTCATATGTACTTTATTTATTTATTTTATTTATTTTTAATGACTCCGCTCACCTATCGTGGAGGAGGCATTAAGTGATTGGTCGCTGTGTGTGCGTGCGTGCGTGGGTCCTTGCGTCCGTAGCACTCCTGAACTCATTAACGGATTTCCACCAAACTCTTGTCAGTGATTCAGTTTGAGGAGAGGTACTTGTTAGGTCAGCTAAGTCAAGGGGTCAAAGGTCAACGTCATATGGGGTCGACTTAGTTTATCCTTGTGAACGCGGTATCGTATGACCCCCTCAACGGATTTCGACGAACTTTTGCCAGTGATGCAGTATGAAGGGACTATGAACTGATTAGGTCAGCAAGGTCAAGGGGTCAGAGGTCAGGATCATGTGGGTGTGGGCGCTGTATCTCCTGAATCCATCGACGGATTTCGACCAAACTTCTGTCAGTGATACATTATGAAGGGACGGTGAGCTGATTCGGTCAGGAAGGTCAAGGGATCAAAGGTTAAGGTCGTTTGGGTGAGGGCGCGATATTTCTCGAACCCCTCGACGGATTTTGACCAGACTTTTGTCAGTGATACAGTATTTAGAGACGATGAACTGGTTAGATCAGCAAGGTCAAGGGGTCAAAGGTCAGGGTCATATGGAGTCAACTTAGTTTATCTTTAGTGTCATTTCAACCCACAGTGAACCCTGTCATGGAGGTTGAATGGCCAGTCCGTGCGCAAGACTTGGCGGAGGCATACCAAGTCCTGTCCTGTCCTATCCTGTCCTGTCCTGTCCTGTCCTGTCCTCTCTTTCCCCCCCTCCCCCCCCTGACCCCCCGCCCCTCCCCCCCCCCCACCCTCCCTCCCTCCCCTTCCGCCATTCCTTCTGTCCATCGTTTCTTCCTCCCTCCATTCTGTCATCCCTTCCTTGCATCCATCCTTCCGTCTTGCCCACCTCTCCTTTGCCCTCCTCACTCTGCCTGATGAGGCCATGAAACATACTGGCGGAGTGTCTGATTTTTGGTACCCATCGTGTCGCCAGGCATGAGATCGGAATCTATTAGCTGGCCGGCCGGGGGGTTGAGAGGAACTGGTACAGGTTCTGAAACTCTTACAGCCTTGACGGGTTAATGGAAGAGGGAGTAATTGCCTCCTGAAAGCTGACGCCGGGATGTGTGAGAGGAATTGAGTTTATAAATAATGATTGATTTTGAGATTGGGTTGTCAAGGTTTTCAACAGATATGCGTGTCCCTATCAGAAGCCAGGTTGCGACTGTTTGGCCCTTTTTCTCGTTGGTTAAGGAAGCTCCCTAACACCTCCTCTCTACCGATTTATTTATGGATACGGCTGGATTATATCGCTTTGTGCGTTATTCATCCATAATGTGGTGATAGAATGATTTAAGGATCACAGAAGAGGACGGCAAGGTGAACCGGCAAAATATATCACTTAGGGAGAAATGTTATAGAGCTTCCTTAACCCACTACACGGGCCTTAGTTCTACCATAAATTTAGCCCTTCATTCTGAGGACGTGCTGTATGGTATATTTTAGCTTAGGCCAGACGACTTTATTTTGATTCCGAAGTACTATGTCTGGGTGAAGGAGTTGATGCCTTGCCGAAGCGAGGTATTTCACTGTCACATTAATGATTTTTACGTATTTTTGCCGTGTCACACTGTAGCCCGGCCACACATTTCGTAGACTCTTTATGACTCTGAACTTCATGTGAACAAGATTTGAAATGGTCGCTTCTGACAGAGGAAGAAGAAGGAGGGAGGAAGTGTTGGTGGCGAGAGGGAAGACGCTCATGAGGACGCGTTAAGAGGAACTTTATAGCAGGGAGCAGAGAGGTCTTACTGCAACGTGTAATCCTATTCCGCTTCGTACCGTGGCGCAGAATGTAATATTAATGGTGCAGAAAATGTGAAAATCCAGTCTTGATACCAGAACCCATAGTATGAATAGCCAACTGAAAACTTTAGAAACAGTGGAAGTTAGTATTCATAAACACACGGTATAACTGTTCTTTCTGGTTATGTGTTCAGTCACCGCAAACCCGTGGCTAAGAAAGCGGGAAGAAAAGAATATGACGATAAAGTCCATGCTCATATAACAAGACATGTGTGCAGCATCCTGTGTGTGTGTGTGTGTGTGTGTGTGTGTGTGTGTGTGTGTGTGTGTGTGTGTGTGTGTTTGCTTTCGTCACATTACGTTATAATAGAAAATTTTGCTACAAGTGAGGGTAGTATTCTTAGTCAAGCCCTTTAAGTTGATGACGTCTTAATTTATTCTTGCTACAAATGGACTGTTTTATTCAGCTTAGTGGTCCGTATTCTCTTTAGTTATGGAAATTCTCTAGCACTTTTTCCTTAGCGATTTATTTGCCGTACTACACACTGATATTGCCATTTTTATTATTTATTTCATCCTAACATTGACATAGATTGCATATAGAACGTACAAGAGGATACTATCGCACCATGTCCAGGAATGATTCGGTAAGGCAGAGGTGTTAGGTAGCTTCTTGAGGCGACGGGAATGCAAGTCAGTGGGTTACGGAGGACAATATTTATCCTCTTTAGTTCGACTAGTTACCCCTAAGTTGAGTGAAATTGTCTGATGGTAGCTGAAATAAACATCGAATAGACGTTATCGTTGTGAGACGGTCAAGGGACGGCATTCACGTGTGGGTAGGAAGCTTAGAAACACCCCTTCCGTACCAGTTTTATTTTTTATTCAGCTTCGGTACTATATTCCTATGTGTTATTCATGCAATCTATGTCGAAGAACATATAAGTAGCAAAATAGATGTCAATACGAAGTTTGGAGAATAAATCGGTATGGAAGAGGTGTTAGGGAACCTTCTTACCCGACGAGAGCCAAAGACGAGAAAGACACCCCAGACATATTTATCCATTGAGTGGTATTAATTAGTCCTATAGGGTGGTACAAATATTTCTCACACGTGGTTATCAGCTGTACACACATTCGTCCTACTGTAAGCTTGGGGGCCCTATTCTCGGGAGCTTAGGAGTCACTTTAACATCCCTTCCTTATTGGTTTATTTTGCACATTATACACCGAACTACCCTCTTGTATGTAGTAGTAGTAGTAGTATATTTGTAGTAGTAGTAGTTGTGGTAGTAGTATTATATTTATAGTAGTAGTAGTAGTAGTAGTAGTAGTAGTAGTAGTAGTAGTAGCAATAGATTTTAGACATAAGAGACATTATTAAAGTGTTTTATGCAAGAAATAAACTTTGAGGATGAGGTGATGAAAAAAACGTGAAATATACGTGCCTGGGACCCAGATGACTTAGTAGGCTTTCATACACCTTTACCTAGTGACTTATTTTGCCTACTACACCTTATAGCTCTCTTGGATGTCACTAAATCATTTTAATATCGATACAGCTTCCATCAATAACTTATAAAATTAACGAGACTCAGGCATAAATAAAATGGTAGGGAAGATAGTGAGCCTCCTTAACCTGCAAGACTAAGAACCTACATATGTTACCTATCATCTCAAAAGACGTTAGAAAGCCGGTAGATACACGAAACTCCAGAAACAGAGAGAAATGTGCTGAGGTTTGTGGAATATCGTCGAATTATTGACCAGATCTTTAAAATATCTCGAGTTTATCACTATTCTAGCACTGTGTGTGTTACTTTTCTATGTCTAGTGCATAAAAAAATGAAAAAAAAGCAAAATTGTCAACCTTTTTTTAAATCAGATCTCTAATTGCCTTTAGGAATGATAAGGAATGACGTTCAGGTTTAATTGTGGTATCTGTGTGAATAGCGTAGTATTCATAAACCAACTGGTGATGGATGAGTTCTGAATGTATTGAAGTGAAGAAAAATCACGTCAGTCTGCCGCAGTTTAAGCATCACTATATTTTCCTTGCGTCATTAGACAGTACTCCGGTTTTGCACCCTTCCCATAACATTTCACTGTTGCCAGCTCCATGTGCTACTGTTAATCTCTAATTGCTACGCCTTTCGCATAGCTTCTCTCGTTACTATACTTTTTTTTTTTTTACCCTAGCCTGGCCCAGATTTTCGTCCTTTTGCATCTAATTACACGTAGTTCAGTGACAGAAAAAGAAATACTGCCACTCTACAGCTTTTTCATAGCACTTCTTTGTTGCAAGCATCGTATTCTAGTGTTAATCTTTTGCTACACCTCAAAAGTGAAGGTGTAGAGAGAACAATTTTAGGCTAAGTTGGAGGGAAGTGGGTATAGCGCTATATTCAAGTGATTCTTGTGCTACAGTTCAGCATTCAAGATAGAGAGATGCAGATTTTATGACAAACGAATATGGACCGAGCATAAACATTTTCCCCGTGTCTACAGTTCATCATTCAATAAAAAGACTTGCAGATTTTACGACATACGAAAATGGACAGAGCATTGACATTTTCTTCGTGTCTACAGTTCTTCATTCAATAAAAAGACATGCAGATTTTATGACGTACGAAAATGGACAGAGCACAAACATTTTGCCCGTGTCTACAGTTCATCATTCAAGAAAAAGAGATGCAGGTTTTATGATACACGAAAATGGACACAACACAGACATTTTCCTCGTGCCAGGTGTGACTCTGTGCAGTGCCAACAGTGTCGCCGTCTCGTGGGAGTGACACTTCTATTACCCCGTCATTGAGTGCCAAACGATACCGGAAAATGCTCGCTTATTGGATCCGGCGCTCAGGTTCGTTCGATGGGGTGGGCGAAAGTCAATCCTGTATTTTTAAGTTCATGGGTGTAAGAGATCATCATCGTCGTCGTTGCAGTCATCATATATCAGCCGCCTCTGTATTTTTATTCCTGTCAAATCTAACGTCAAAATTGTTTATATCATTACAGTTATCCATCATCAGCCCTCCGCCATTATCTTCACCACCATCACTATCACCCCCGCTATCAACATCACACTTTCATTAGCATCACATCATTGTCGTCCAATCCCAGCTTCTCACGTTGTATTCTGACTAGATGTAGTATTAAAATTAGAATCGGGAAGCAAGCAAGTACAAGGAACATTAAGTGAAGAGGGTCATCGCTTTCAGCCTTTTTCTTCTCTCAGTAAAAAGACAAATGAATCTCAGAGGAACCTGTCCACAATGGGAAAGAACATTTTATATCTGTATTTATATATATATATTTGTCTATCTGATTGTCTATCTACGTATCTAACGATATCTATCTGTCTATCTGTGCTAAGGGATCTTTGTATACGGCATGTGTTAGGAATGTAATGCCGTATGGTAGTGAGACCTGAGCAGTAAAGGAAGAGGATATTCATAAGCTTAAACGTACAGAAGTGGCAATGATTAGTTGGATGTGCGTTGCGTCCCCGAGTGCAAGGCCTGGGGAGGCTAGGTTTATGATGGAAGAGTTGAGAGGTAGGATGAGACTGGAGTGTATTGGTTTTGTGATGAGGAAAGGTAGATTGATGTGGTTTGGGCGTGTGGAGAGGATGGCCGTATCAAAAATAGAATACTAGACCCCCCCCAAAAAAAAAGGGGGGGAATCACACCAACCGCAAGCCGATACATATATGTCTATCGCGGCTCGGAATATGACCATGACCTCGACCCACTTTCACCAATTTCGAACTAGTCGGTAATTTTCATCCCTACTACACGCCTGTAAAATTTAGTGATGATGTCTTGAGCGGTTGCGAAGGTATCGTGGTAACAGACACACAGACCTTGACGTACTCTCGCCAATTTCGAGCTCGTAGGAAATTTTCCATCTCTACTACACACCTGTAAAATTTAGTGATGATCTCTTGAGCTGTTGCGAAGTTATCGTGCTAATAGACAGACACACAGACAGACAAACTGAAAACAATACCAGCTTCGCTAACGCGGCCAGTAAAAAGCAGTCGCCGTTTTACCGGTGTTAAAAAAGAAATAATGGACCAGCAAAGAAAAGGTAAAAGTCTAAGGACAAAAGGAGAGAGCAAAAATGAGTTACAGGTTGGTGTGGAGAAGAAAGAAGAAATCAAGAAGAAAGAAAAAGGAATGGAAAGAGTCAAGGTTGTCGGCACAGAGGAAGGACAGTGAGAAAGGAAGAGAAATGTGAGGAAGTTCATAGAGCCAGACTTGAAAAGAGAGAGAGAGAGAGAGAGAGAGAGAGAGAGAGAGAGAGAGAGAGAGAGAGGCGAATGAAATGAGAAAAATTGATACACAAAAGAGGCGAAGAAAGGGGGAAGTAGAGAGAAAAGGGGGCAGGCAGGAAGAGAGAGAAAGGGTCGTAGATACAAACATACACACACATACAGAGAGAGAGAGAGAGAGAGAGAGAGAGAGAGAGAGAGAGAGAAGGAAGTGTAGGACTCAGGAAGATGAATTGGAAGAAATGTCAAGGCAGCGAAGGACTGACAGGTAAAGAATTAAGGAGTGAAAAGTAAGAAGATGAAGGAAAAATGGACATGTCTGTATGTAAGTAGGAATAAAGCTGATATGGACCAAAAAATTATATCAGAAATGTAAGAAGAGGAGATACAAAAGGAGAAGGATGTTAGGAAGAAATGAACGAGGTGACAAGAATGGAAAGAAATATGAAATACGGAGGTTGGAAGATGATGAAAAAACGGAGAAGAGATGAAGGAAGATATGAAGAAAGAAGAAAAGAAGGAGAGGTGAAGAATTGAGGTCGGCAGGATGTATAATTGAAATAAAAGTCGGTAATAAAAATGGTTGATAAGGAAGAAGGGTTAAAAAAATAGATAAGGAAAACTGAAATTGCAGATATGAAGAAGTAAAAAACTAGGAAGAGGAAGGAGATAAATGATAAGTACTGAGAGCGGAAGAAGAGAGCAGTTCAGAAGAAATAAGAAAAGAACGTAGATTGGATAGGAATGAATTGATGAAGAGAGGAAGAAATGAATGGGAAAAGAGAGGAAGCCAGTTAAAGAAAGGAAAGATGAAGAATAAGCTGAAGAATAAGCAGAAGACCAGAAATGTAGAAAATATATTAGAGTATAAAGGGAAGGGAAGAGGAAAGCATAGTAAGAGAAGGAAAAAGTAGCTGACGGAAAATGGAAGCTATCAAAATAAGAGGAAGGAGGTGGTGAGAATATATGACAAGGTAGAAAATGGAAAAGAGAAAGAATAAAAAAAAATAAAAAACGGGGGTGAATAAAAAATAAGTTGAAAAATGAGAACAGGCAAAAATATAATAAAAGTAGCGAGGGAAGCAGAAAATGAGAAGGAAGGTAAGGAAAGATGAATGACGGAGGAGGAGGAGGAGAAGGAGGATGACATTAAGAAGAAAAGGAGCGAGAAGGAGGAGAGAGAATGTGAGGATACGAAGGGAAGAGGAAGAAGAGGAAAGTGCGGAGGAGGTGGAGGATAGAAAGGTGGTGGAGGAGGACGAGGGAAGTGGAGAATGGGAAATGAAAATGATGCTGGGATGGAGAAGATGCCAGGAAGAGAAGGATGACAAAAGAGTAGGGGAGAAGGATGGAGGAGGAGAAAGAGGAGAAGAATGAATGGTGAAGGAGTAGGAGAGACTAATGGGATAAGAGGATGGCGAAGAAGTGCAAAGGACTGAGAGAAAATGACGGAGGAGGAAGAGGAGGAGATGAGAAGGATGCCTAGAGAGAAGCTGAGAATGATGACAAAGAAGGAGAGGAAAAGGATGGAGGAAAAATATGACGAAAGGAGTAGTAATAAAGGATGGAGGAAAGGGATGTTGAAGGAGTAGGAGATTAGGATTGAGGAAAAGGGTAGCAAAAGGAGTATGAGAGGAAGATGGAGGAAAACGATGGAGGAGGAGTAGGAAAGAAGAATGGAGGAAGTGGATGGCGTAGGGGTAGGAGAGGAGGATGGAGGATAGGGATGGCAAAGGAATAGGAGAGAAGGACGGAGGGAGAGGATGGCGAAGGAGCAGGAGAGGAGGACAGAAGAAACAGATGGCGATGGAAGTAGGAGGAGAGAAGGATGTCGGAGGAGTATGGAAGTCGGTAGTGGAAGTCTGAAACATGAGCCGGAGTTAACAGCCGCTCGACATGGCTCTGCTTCTTGCAAATGGCAGAGAGGGACACATATACCTTGATACACCCACCATTACGCCGCTCTCTACCTCCCTACCTCTCCTTCCTCCTCTCCCTCCTTCTCTCCCTTAATCTTGCCTTCTCTTCATCTTCCTCTTTTTCCTCTTTCTTTACTGCTGTCCTCGATAGTCTGCCTCCCTTTCCATCCTGCCTTCCCTCTGTTTTTCTCTCCATCCCTGCAACCCTCCGTCTTTTCCTCTTTCCCTCCCTCTCTCCCTCCTTTACTTCCTACTTCTCTAAACACCTCTGATAAAGCTACTATTAAGACTATCTACGGCTCTCCTTCATTCTCTCTTCCTCCTCCTTCTACTTTCTCTTATTCTGTCCTTCTGTACTCTCCTCCTTCTTCCTCCCTCAGTCCCTACTTTATTCCATCGTTACCTCTCTTCTTTCTCCCTTCGTCATTACTTCTCGTACCTAGCTCTCTTTCTTTTTCTCTCTC
>JAGKTI010019124.1:0-17205 GCA_018397915.1 Birgus latro | reverse complement strand
TCTACAACAGTTCTCAAATGAATTTCAAAAAAATTTTGTGGAAGAGTGGGCCATAGGTCAAGGAACAAATTATTAAATTTGGGGGCAGACCCGGATCTTAGGTATTCCACACAATATCTCAATGGATCCGGATCCAGATCCTTTTTAATGGGAATGGCATTGGCGGAGATATGCGCTCTCTGAGAACTTTCTAGTTTCTTCTTGTGCTGATGGTGGCCGAGCGGACAGAAATGATAAGATGTCGATCCCAGACTGGGGCAGAAAACAGCTGATGAATTTATCTTCGTTGAAACAGTGATCTTCCACAGTATCCACCGACATGTCATAAAACATCTAGCAATGCACCAGTCCTGGCTGAGACACCTACTGGAGGTGTTGAAATTGGACTGTAAGTGTTAAAGGAAAAATGGTGACCTGTGAAGGAGTGAAGCATATACCTTAGGAGACCTGTTTGGACACTGGTTATTGGATGATAAGGTCATGCGCAGTGTCTAATACATTAAAAAATGAAATAAAAAATACAAAACTGAATCCCGAAATTGTTTAGAAAAATGCCATACTGACGGCGACAGTGATTAATTTTAGTAATATGCAATATTTCATTTTTAATAGGGTGCTAGGCCATGAGGCAGCAGTATTTATGTTCCATATGTCACTGTTGATGATATGTGTTAACATATTAGTTTTAATTGCTAAAGCCTCATACAGCTTTAATTTTAAAAGTGTTTATAAGCTTTTTATAATGTTTTAATACCAGCAGTGAAAGAGTTCACAAAGGTGAATAGAAAGATAGTTAGGAAGAACAGCACACACACACACACACACACACACACACACACAAATGTTCTGAGGCAGTATTGGTAAACCAGTGGAAGGCACAAAACTAACAATAAACTGTGAAAGAAGAAGGATGGGGAAGTAGAAGCGAATTACAAACAAGCCGTGAAAGAGTAATACAACGATAACTGAAAGTGTGTGTGAGATGAGAAAAGGCCTGGAAAGTTAGGAGTAAAGGAGGGGATACTGAGCAGGATAAATGAATTTGGATAGTATTAATACCGTGGCTGCTATATCTCCTTCTCAGTTAACATCGTCGGCGTTGGCTGGAACAGAAAATTAGAGTTGTCCCGCCGTTGAAAGGGTTATTAGTACCAGTATTAACAGTCAAAGTGGTAGGCTTCATTCCTTGGGGAACAATGACGTTTGGCGTTAACTGCAACAGAATACATGGGAAAGTTTAAGTTACCTAATATTACTGATTTTCTATTTTTCCAAGATATTTCTTGTTATACGTTAAAATTGTTTCACTTGACTAGCTCGATGGTTGCCACACTAAGAATGTAATGGGTATTGCCACTAACTATCTTTACTACACACACGCACACACACACACACACACACACATACATACACACACACACACACACAAATGTAAGGGGAACAGCAGTTCTGGAGGGCACATAGGAGTTTTACGGACGACTTCTACCTTCACTCACTTGCATTCATAAATTATGGTACAGTAATGTATTGTATTCACTATTGGAATAAGTCACAATGAGTGTAATGTGTATGGGAGTAAGTTCAAAGTGCCCTCCATCTGTAACCAAAGTCCGCCAACCCGGACATTACGGTTCTTTTGCTAGAGTATGTCATTGTGCACACTTCTCTGTTCTCCGAATCCCGGTAAAGCGAAATTAGTAGAAACAGGCGAGGACACGAGGACATTCATAATCAATAACTTATCCTCTCATATCAATTTCATACTACCAGATTAACTAGGTAATGAGATACAAAGACTGCTGAGGAAGAAGGTTTTCCTCACTCCTTGTCATTCGAGGTCGCCTCCCTCTTTCTGGACGAGAGCACAGACTTCCTCCCACACATAAAATTTCGTGGAGCCACAAGCTATTTTATCCTCCTAGAGATGTTCGTAGTTACTTGTATACTCCCTTTTAAACGTCTCGGATGTAGGGATATGTAGGCTTAGGATAAAGTAGCAAGTGATTTACTATAGAGGGGAAGTGGAATAGACATTACTATAATTTCGGCCCATGAGGACGATATTACGTGCCGAGTGTCGTCCTCTTATATATTTTAGGCAGGAATTTCACTAAAAATTGTAGAATATAGTGAATTTAGAATCTCAGTGGTTCAATGTCACGTGTGAAGGAAACGGTAGTTTATGGGTAAACGTGTCCACTTTGTAAATTTCGAAAAATGAATTTTATTCTCCCCTCAGTCTCTAAAATCTGCACCATAGCATGAACCATCAGTTGGCTTCATAAATATGTGTTTTGCTCATTACTCTGAACTTAGAACCAACGATGGTGTTTTCATAGCAAAAATAAATAAATTTCCAAGGTGCCCTTGCTGGAGAAGAAGGGCCTACACGAGAGACTGCCATGAAGTCTATAGTTAGGAGAGACTGTAGGCTAGGAGATCATTAAAGAGAGATTAACATGCTTTTACTTCCCTGAATACCCCTGATTTCTACCTCATGGCATTTTCTTTAATAGTGGTGGCTTTAGGTTGGCACGATAATTTGTAGGCTTCCTTGTGCTACTATTCGTTCTAATTAGTAAAGCCTAAATACATAAGCCAGTAGTTGTATTATCTTATTTTTATCTGATCCATATAATAACGGGAGTTACGTGTGCATTGACCCTTTACCATGTGATCAGTGAAACTGAATAATTCTTGAATATTTTACTTATCTTTTTCCTCCCGTTAAATACACACACACACACACACACACACACACACACACACACACACACACACACACACACACAGAGAGAGAGAGAGAGAGAGAGAGAGAGATTAGTTCAAGGAAGGTAGGTAAAAACCAGTAAAGCTTTAGAATGGGCAAGAGAGGGTTAGGGAAGTTTCGTGCTGCCATTATGCAATTGCAGCAACCAGAAGAAAATCGTTAGGCAAATAATAGGTCAAATTAAGAATATTATCGATAACGAGAAAGATTGGATTTGGGAAGCAAGAGAGAGAATCGGGAGATGGTAAGGGAACAGAAAGATAACTAAAAATTTCGGAGAGACAAAAACCGGAAAGCAAAAGCGAAAGTGATGAGATGCAGTAAACTTCCCGAGAGACACAAACACACAATACCATGGGTGTAGCCATTTGCGACGCTTAGATAACAGATTCAGCTGGGGAAAGTGAGAAGACATTTTGGAAGGAGATAAAGAGTCTTAGAAGTGAAGAAGGGAGCATACTGGTGATGTCTCAGACGTAATCTTGTTTACAACGCATGTGGAGCGTTGAGTATGGGTTTTAGTCCAGCCTTAGTCAGTACCTAAAATGTGTTCAGACAACATCTCTTTTTCACATGCTAGCAGATGTTCACACTCTGTTGATTCACAACGGTATACATAGACTCTGACATACATAAACAGCAATAACAACACCTTGACTTTCGCATGTACTGATTGTAGTACAAACAGCCCTTCCTAGACTTCCATTCTCATGATAAAGGCTAGTATTCTGCCTTATCGGAGATGGTTCGGTCACACATTAGAAACCTTACAGAAGCATAGAGCTACGGTTTCCTGAAACTGTAAACTCTGAAAAAAAAGACATTCATGTTTCTCTTGACATTATATATGACTTATATTTAAACTCGTATTATTATATTAACAGAGACGAATTTAGGGAGAGAATGGAATGGTTATGTTTATTAATGCTCGAAGAAACATAATTTTATTAATGTTCTTAGTTTAACAAGGTAGAACATTTTGTCAGTAGTGCAGCAGACCTAGTTAGGCGAAGAGCAACTTTATTCAATAAAACAGCAACATCCTCTATAACAGTCTTCTAGTCAGAAACTCTAGTTCGTTTACTGAACTTAATTTAAGCACTGAGTTTAAATTTATGCATATTACTTGGTGGTGGTGAGAATCAGGGTTCAAAGGAAATGGAGGAATAGAAGAAGGAAAGGACAGAAGGAAGTAGTTCATACAATGAGGTGGAAAGGTTACAGAAGGATGGAAAAAAAGACAGAATATAAGAGAGAAGTGCAGGAGCGATTGGGTAAATATGGATTGGAGCAGATGGGGGACGTGGAAGTGTGTGCGATACTCGCAGAAGAAATCTGTGCAGCATGTGAAGTGGTGTGTGGGTGAAGAGAAGATGAAAGCGGGTGCAAGGAACAGCATGGTGGAATGAAAAGGTGAGACAGGCTGTGGCACAAAAGAAAGCAAATAGTGAGTGGATGAGAAACACGGTGTGGAAGAAGTTGAGAGACGGAAGAGAGAGTTATATGTAGAGAGAAAGAGAAGTAACAAGATTAGTAAGAGAGAGTAAGTAGAGATTGGATGAGGAATTTGGAAGGAATTTGAGTGTAAAGCTGAGGGAAAGTAAAAGAGAGTTGGAGAGGGTGTCAAAGAAGTTAGTCGGGGAGTGAAAGATAAAAATGATAGATAACTAGTGGAGAAGGGGAAAAAAAATTGTTGAACAGAGAGAATGGAAGTAACGCAAGTATTAAGTGGGTGAGGAATGGCCGGGAGATCAGGGATGTGAAAAAAGAGAAAGAAATCAGAAGGATGGAAGTAGAGGAAGCAATGAAGAAAGTCAAAATGGGGAAAGCCCCAGGAATTGAAAGCTCCAGGTGAAAGGTTGAAGCATTATGGGCAGATAGAAATAGAATGGATGTCGAACATGTGCAGATTGGCCTGGGAGAAAGGTAGGGTCCCGGAGGAAAGTCAGGTATAATTATTCCCCTTTACAAAGGAAAACGGGGAAAAGAAGTGTGTGGTAATCATAGGGGCATTTGTCTTCTTAGTGTAATAGGAAAAGTATGTGGTAGGAAACTTAATGACAGTTAGGGAAATAACAGAGGAATTGGTTAGAGAAGAACAGGGAGGTTTTAAGAAGGGAAGGGATTGTGTAGATCAGATATCCATTCTTAGGTCTTTAGTGGAAAAGTTTCAAGAAGCTGTATGCGCCCTTCATGGATTTGGAGAAAGCATGTGACAGGGTGGACAGACAAGGATTATGGACAATACTAAGAATATATGGAGTAAATGGGAAGTAGATGAATGCCGTGAAGAGTATGTATGAGTGCTAAGGGTGCAATGTGTGTGGATAGCGAACAGAGTGAATATTTCATTCTGAAGGCTGGACTGAAACAGGGATGTGTTATGTCTCCATGGCTGTTCAGTCTGTATATGGATGGGGTAATAAAAGAGATACAAGGTAAGGCAGTCGATGTTGGAGCAGCCCTAGTGAGAGAGGGCAGTGTTTGGAAACTCCCTGTACTGCTGTTTGCAGATGATGTTGTGTTGTTAAGTGTAGATGAAGGGGAGCTGCAAGGTTTGGTGGATAAGTTTGGAAAGCGTGTATAGAACGGAATCTAAAGGTGAATGTAGGGAAGAATAAAGTTATTGTCTTTGAGAAAAATGAATTTGAAGTCAGTGAATATACAGTGAGGTTGGATGAAGAGGAAATGGAAACTGTGAATGCGTTTAAGTACTTGGATAGAGTGATGAGTGAGGATGAATGCTTAGTGGGTGAAGTGCTTCACAGGGTAAAACAAGGAAGAAAGTTTGCTGGTTCCTTGAAAGTAGTGATAAGAAACAGGAAAGTGAGCATGGAAATGAAAAAGTTTCTGCATGACAGTATTGTGATACCAAATCTAACTTATGGAAGTGAATCTTGGACCTGATTGAAGGGACACAAGTCGAGAGTGAGAGCAGTGGAAATGAGTTATTTGAAAGGAGCATGTGGAGTCACATGGAGAGACAGACTGACAAATGAGGAAGTGAAGGAGCGTTGTGGTGTGGATGTGAGAGGAAGTGTTAGTAGAAACACACTGAGGTGGTCTGTCCAAGTGAAGAGGATGGAGAGCGAGAGACTGATGAGGAGAATGTATGTGAGTGAGGTGGAGGGGGAGAGAGGGAGGGGAAGGAAAAGGATGAGATGGAAGGATGGAGTGGAGAGGTATATGACAGAGGGGGGGGGGGGAGCTTGGAGCAGGGCAGCGAAATGGCGGGAGACAGAGCGACATGAAGGCGATGTTTGTGGCCACCGCTTACGGGATTAAGGCGTCTGGCAGTCGATATACAGATAGACAAATGAATTACAGGTAAGCCGATAATATTAAACACGAATGAAAGAAAAGCATTCGGGACCCGGATGCAAAATGCCCACCATAATATGCTGTTGGCCAAGTTACAAGCGCTGCTCCCCGGGGGGGGAGCTGGGGCCGGCGCCCTCCACAGGGGGTGGGGCTTCCTCCGGGAGGGGGCCGGGGGGCGGCACCACCCCTAAAGGGTGGCCGCGCCCCCCTTGGGGTGCCAGAGGATTTTGGCCATATCTTGATAACCTGAAGGTTTCAAATTGATAGTTCAAGCCGTTCATGATATAGTGGTGTGAAAGGTAAGTGATAAATACTCATTGACCTTTTGCAGCCATTTTGGTGACACTGATCCCAACTGCCCATTGTTGAACTCATCCAAGATTTTGGCCATATCTTGATACCCTGAAGGTTTCATGTTGATTGTTCATGATATAATGATGCTAAAGGCAGGTGATAAAAACTAACTAACCTTTGGCAGCCATTTTTGTAACCTTGATCTTGACCCAGTGTGCCCATTTTCGGACTCGTTCATGATTTTTGCCGTATTTTGATATAGCCTGAAGGTTTCATGTTGGTAAGTCAAGCCGATCATGAGATACTGTATAATGGTGCTAAATCAGGTGATAAAAACTAGTTGACCTTTGGCAGCCATCTTGCTGACCCTGACCATGACCTAAAGTCCCCATTTTCGAACTCGGCCAATATTTTGGCTATATCTTGATACCCTGAAGGTTCCATGCTGATAGCTGAATCTGTTCATTAGATACAATGGGAACACACACACACACACACACACACACACACACACACAGAGGCGGTCAAAGATTTTTTTGCTCCACCTTGGTAAAGGTGGGCGAAAATAACGTTTAGTCGTATACAGCGATAACTTCTAAGAATAATTTTCGTTGTAGTCTAGTTATCCTCTTCAGCACCAAGTTAAAAAGAGTTACAAACCTAAAATCCTAGTGTACTTCACAAAACGCATTCCATTAAGTAACCATAACATTTTAGTTCTGAACTACAAATACTCCAAAACTAACCTTTCAAATTGGATGGGACTTTAATGCACAGTTGTGGAGAGGATGAACGTGTATTGCCTGCTCTCCTCTAGCTGGAGTGCTACCCAACCGGCAAAGGGTTTTTGTTCATCACTAGGGTGTTTCACAGTTAGGCTACCTGGTACTCATTTTCCTCCCTTCTCTTTTAAGGAGTACAATAGGTGTTTGTATCTATTGCTGATATTACCTTTGTTTACTTGCATCTGGTGTGGCCCCCCCACTGATCACTCTGGAGTGAACAAACCCAGACGCGACCTCCCAAGGGTGGTTTGACAGGATAATGTTGCCCTTACTTGTTTTACCCCAGGTGTCTTGTCCCTTGCTTGTTTTTGTATTGTCCCCACGTCCCCCGCAAGGGGGACGTGGTATGCGGGGGACGTGGTATCTATGGCAGACACCCCTTTTGCCTCTCCCCCCTTCAGGGGTTGGAGGGGAAGGTGGTCTTGATGACAATAGGAATGTTGCACAGTGTCAGGGGGAAAATGACAATGTGTCTGTGGACACTAGGAATAACTATCGAGTCGATTATCACGAGAGAATCGACTCGTGAAATCAGAGTGGCGATTTCACTTTTATGCTGGCTTACTTCGCCAATTCTCTAAAGTCGAGAATTTATAGACTCTCTCAACAGCACACAGCAGAGACTAAACGCTCAAAAGGGCTGTATTACTGTACTGTTGGTCTCTGAGAAAGTTAGTTCACCTCTTAACATTCAAAAAAAAAAAAAAAATAAACAGGATCTTGGCTGAGCCAAACTCCTGGCTGGCACAACGGATTTAAGAATTAATACCAAGAGCTGGCCAATGTACCAGTCGTGATTAATATAAGTAGTTGTGCTAACTTGGAGTAGCAAAAGTGTACTAAATATGTGGGGAATTCAAACACGACGGTTACATTTAACAAAGCTCAAGAAAACGAACTGTAAATTTATTAATTACAAGAAAATAAATTTACGTTACATGAATCTATTCAAAATCAAAGAAAGGGAAATGCACTCACTCAAACAAATAACTAAATAGCCTTAAGCCTAGGAAAAAACAAAAGAAATACTAATCAGTAGAGATGAGATCGTCGCTGCTCTAGTCGATCACCAAGTTGGTGGAAGATTCGGGAAAACGCCAGGAAATCTATCCGCGTTGGGTATCGCAAACCCGCCCTTCGTGACTGCTAAGGAACGACTGACTGTGTTTGAGTGTCCACCGTAAAGGACGTGTGAAAGAGGCGTGGCCAACTAACGGCCAGGGAGGCAAGTGCAAAGAAATGAAAATTCGGAAGTTATCGCTCAGAGGAATGCACTGTCTGTACATAAAGACAATCACTCGCGAAAGAATGATGAAAGTTTTGAAAATTTGATGCAAATATAAGTACACGAGTAGACAGTTAAGAGAATGGCGAATTCTCACGGATTTCAGAAATATTTATCGTTCCTACAAATCACTCGATATCACGATTTACGATACATAATTTCACGATGTAGAAAATTCGTGACACACAGACTAACTACCGCCAGACTGACAGATGCCAAATTTATTCCCCAATTGGAGTACCTACAGGGAATTTGGCTTTTGTGATGTTACTGTAATAACTGAAATGAAACTTTACGAATTAATCACTGGTCTGACCGAGATTCAATCCCAGGCCCTCGTGCTCCAAACGTGCGCACGTTACCATTGAGCCAAAAAGAGGATCCCCACTTGCATCTAGGCAATGTGGGTTGTTATAGACCCCATTACCTCGCTCTTTTCTCCCTTTGTGAGTTTTGAACACACATGGTAGCGTTACATTGTAGGCCACCATTGGTGATGCTGCGGACCACACCGAACAGCTCATCCCCGGGATATAAGGACTAGGATGCGTCAGCTAACCAAGGACATCATTGCCCTCCAAACCTCGCCTCACATCCTTCACCGCTGCCGACCAATGTAATAACCAAAACGAAACTTAACAAATTAGTCACTGGTTTGACCGAGATTTGATCTTAGGCAATCCACACGTGCGCACGTTACCACTGAGCCAAAGAGAGGATCCCCGCTTTATCTCTAGGCAATGCGGGCTTTTATAAACCCCATTACATTACATGCCTTAGGTTCTACTCGCTTGTCCCATCTCAGTAACTTTCATTATCAAGGTCATTGATGGCTGAGCTGGAGAGGTGAACCAGGTAAAATGACTTGCAAATGTCGATCTCTTAGTCAAAACTGTAAACTCCTCCTAGGTGAAAGATTTCCTCAAACTGCGTAAGTTCCCCTGTTACAATATTGAGCCAATAATTCCAGTTTCCATCTCTCGCAGGGATCTCGTGGTAACGCATGAGGACGACATCTTACATGAACTTGCTCAGCAAGATGCCATTGATTCAAAAGTTATTACCTGTTACCCAGAAGGCACGAAGATAATGACTACAACTATTACCTTGACGTCTGGAAAAGTTTCTCCTCCCAGTCATGTCAAAGTTGGCGACGAAACTGTTAACAAATGGCCGTAAGTCCCTAGCCCTCTTCCCTATTTGAAATGTCAGCTGTCTGGACGTAGTGACAAGTTTTGTCGGGTTTCTCAATCAGTATATAGCAAGTGTGCATCTCAGGGTCATGGTGGTGAATACTACACAGCCGAGATAGTATTTTGCATTCACTGCAAAGGTGCCAACCCCATTTCCTTGCAGGATTGTACAGAGTGGAAGAAGGAGGAAGAGGTCTGCACAGTGAAGGCAACTGAGAACATCTACTACTATGAAGCTATGAAGAAGGTGAAGGTGTTGTATGCAACTCCCCTACCCAACACCTCCTATGCTTAAGCGGTGATGTTCCGTCATGCGATGTGCTCCGTTGAGACGCAGACTGACTCAATTACTCATGCCACTCGCTCTGCCTCCTCATCTCAGCCCCTTTTCTGATCCAACTCTCTTACTGATATTCCTGCCACTACTTTCTACTCACAGGCTTCTGCTGCCTCTCAGTCAGTACGGCCTTAACAGGAGTCCGACAAGTTTTTAATAATCTGACCACACAGTCACATCCTCATGCTCTTCTTGCTTCTACTCCAGCGAAAGAGAGAAGAGTTAGCTACGCCTGAGGGGGAGTCTGGTAGCCTTGTAGTTGATGAAATACAGTATGGAGGTTTCCATGTGCAAAAACCGGTATAGGTCCTAGGTAGCCATTGACCCGGTGGAGGGCTGCATAAAAAAAAAAAAAAAAAAATTAAACACCCTGACACACCTCATAAATCTTAAACTGTCATATTCACTTTGTTACAGTGGAACTGTAGACCCCTGGGAAATAAATTGCATAATATAAAAATCTTGCTGTCCATACACAGGCCAGACATTATTTGGTTAGAGATGCGCTTAGTGATAACCCTGATCTTTAACAGCTCAAACACTACCACTCATATAGAAGATAATTATAGTCTCAGAGTCGCCATATGCAAGCTGTCATGTGGAGAGTAAAATTTTATAACAAATTTCTGTCTATTTGCTGTCTCTAATGTCCACCACATAGCCGTATTGACTGTGATTCTTTAAATTCACTTTATAACATCTTCCTGGAAATAAGTTAGTTTTGGGCGATTTTAACTATCAGTGGGGTAGCCTGAGGGTTGATGGGCGTGGGGAACAAGTAGCTGACCTAATATTACAGTCCTATCTCTGTCTTCTGCACGATGGAAGAGCGACTCCTGTAGATGATTGTACTCATAATTATTCAGCCATTGATTTATCTCTAGCCTCCTCAGGTATATATCAAGGTCTCTCGTGGGATCCTTGTGACTATCCCTTGGAAAGTGATAATTTTCCCATCTGTCTTTCTTATGCATTCGTCATTATTTTGGACCCTTCACCTCCAAAATTTAACTATAAGAAAGCAGACTGGGAATCTTTCTCAAGGATCACCAATTTCGAAATATCTGGGGAGACCAGAAAAGTAAAAGTAAAATATTTAACCAATTCCACATTAGATGCAGTGAGGCTGCTATTCCCAAGACTATTTCAATTTATGCACAGCATGGATCTCATTGGTGAACACCAGATTGCCAATAAGCAATAAAGAAATGCAATGGGAGATACAGGATTTTTGCTAATCAGCTTACTGAGGAAAACCTTAATGCATACAAACAAGCAAAGGCTGAGGCAAGGAGAATAATTAGAAGGGCTAAACGTGACTCCTGGTGTTTTGTGTCTACGGTGAATCGTTTTGCCCCACTGAGTAAAGTCTGGTCCACTATTAAAATAATAAATAATAAATGTTTTTCCAACCCTTTCATTACTCTACAAGTGGATAACAATATCTATGACGATCCTGTGGACGTAGTTAACTTCCTTGTCAGGAGTTTTTTTCATGTGAGTAGCTCAGCCAATTACGACCTCCTTTTTCAGGACCATACATTCATGGCTGAGCTACAGACAAATGACTTCGCCACCAAAGACATACTGTACACTTCCCACACAACCAAGAGCGTACAACAGATAAACTGCTCCTTGCCCTTAAATCCTGTAAAGACACCAATCCTGGACCAGATACAGTCATGTGCGGTGTGATCCAGCATCTTAACCAGGACAACCTGATTAATCTGTTAGCATTGTATAATGAGCTTTGAGCATCACGAACATTTCCAAACTCATGGCACTTTGCGCATGCCATAAAAATACCCAAACAGGCTGGCTGTCAAATGAATGTCACTTCATTTCATCCTAATGTGTTGACCTTTTGTCTATGTGTCATCATAGAATACATGGATAATAATAGGCTTCTTTTTGTTTTAAAGCCGAAGAGTTTGTTAAATGATCAACAATGGCTTCCATAAACACAGATGTTTACTAGATCATTTGATGAATTTGAAGTATTGCATTTTGGAGGCATTTCCCAATAAAGAATTCATGCTAGGAGTGTTTCTGGAAATCCATAAGTCTATGACACAACAGGGCCACACCGTACACTAATGAAGCTCTATGCTTATGGTTTAAGGTAATTTGCCTTTTTGTATTTCAAATTTCTTAAGGGACAGAACTTTCTCTGTCAAATTGTCCCATAATGTAACATCAGATATACAGTATTGATCAAAGAAATCGGAGTGCCTCAGGTAAGTGTGCTTAGTCCCACTTTTTTTAGTATTATGATCAACGATATTCTGTCATCAGTTCCCATCCCGAGGAATCTTAAATACTCACTCTATGCTAACGATTGTGCACAATGGCACTCTTCCTGTAACGCACAATTTTTGCCTGGGCGGACTCAAGCTGCCCTTAATTTCGCTGACCAATGGACAATGCAGTGGGGATTTAAGTTTTCCATCCCTAAATGTGCTGCTGTAGTTTCTACCACTTGTAACATCCCTAATTTGTGTTTAACTTTAAGTAATCAGCTGGCACCTTTTCAAAATTCGTCAAATTTTGGGGCATATATGTTGATCAAAGAATAAACTATAAATTTCATGTTAATAAATTGCTTGCTCATTATGATAAACCATTACTGTCCTTAACCCATCCCGTCCTGGTGTCATGTTTATATGTCCTCCTGGGGCCGTCCAGGTGAGACGTATACATGATCTAGTGTTTCATGGCATTGTATGAATATTCCGCTGGTTAAATCCACCACACGCAGCCACTGGCAACCCACCTGCACTCATCTGAGTCATACTCTTCAGTCACCTGCATACCTCCGTACTGGATAGACCTATGCAAATATTTTTCCCTGTGTCCGGTTCCTTGGCTGGGCACCCGCAGCCGCCGACTTCATCACCAATAAAGTCCAAAGGCCAATTGTGAGTGGAGAATGTGACTCTTCCTCTCAGGAATGCGACTGTCATAATGAGTGTCAATATTTATGCGTCGTGTCAGGAGGGTGGAGGACGTGGGTCCACTGTGCGCCCATTACTTCCCCCTGTACGTTCATCTGCTACAGTATTCACGATGATGGGAATGGTTCAGAGGAACTGACGATTCTGGAGAGGGGGATATTGGCAAGGATAAGGAGATGGAAGAGGAGGATGGGAATGGAGAAAGGGAGGATGTGGAGGAGAGAGAGAAAAAGGAGGAGAAAATGAAGTGCATTGAGCCTTGTGCCACCCCTCTCTATTTATGTGAATAATGGAAGCAGAAAGTTTGTTTCATAATGAAATCAGTGCCTTATTCTTTATTGAAAATTTCGTGTGTGTATATATATTATGATGACAAAATCTAAATCACAGGTAAAAAATTGTTATAGGGAAAAATACAGTATTTTCGATTATGGACAGTACGTGTATAACTGCTTTGTTCACAATATTTTTTTTTAAGTTTTATGTAGTAGTAGTACTGCTAGTAGTAGTGGTATTATTTGTAGTAATAGTAGTGTAGTAGTAGTAGTTGTTGTTGTAGTAGTGGTAGTTGTAGTAATAATAGTAGTTGTAGTAGTGGTAGTTGTAGTATTAGTAGTAGCTGTAGTAGTGGTAGTTGTAGTGGTGGTAGCTGTAGAAGTAGTAGCACTAATAGCAGTATATCTGAAGTAGTTGTAATACCCAGACTTCTAGTCGTACAATGCTGCCAGAATCGAGCAACAATGCAAGCCAAAGATAGGTGCATTCTAGAAGTTCTGAAACTCTTTTGGGAGACGCACTTCTAACTGTCCTAGATTATTGTCACTTTAATATATCATTACTATACATCTAATAAGCTACCATGCCAAATTTTGTTTTTCCCAGTTGAAGGAGACGGCTGTTACAGCACTTTAAACACACTCTACCATACACCACTTCTCACAGCTGACTAGTTCGCAGAATGCAGTCGGGACGTGAAGACAATTTGGAAGTTCGCTACGCAATAAAGTTTTGTGTTAAAATGGACAAAAACGCTACAGAAACTTATGAAATGATCCAGACTGCTTATGAATTAACTTGTATGAGCAGAGCATTTGTTTTTCGCTGGCACAAGAGGTTCCAGGACAGCAGAGAGGAGGTGAGCGACGATGAGAGGTGCGGGAGGGAGAGGGACGTCGGAACGCCAGAGGTGGTTAAGAAAATTCGCAATTTTCTGGACGAGGACCGTCGTGTATCTATTCAGACAATAAGTACACAGTTTGGAGTCAGTGTGGCAACTGTACACAGAACTCTTCAGGAAGAGATTTCGTCACAACAGGCCAGAGCTCTTCATATCGGGTCGTTGGCACCTGCACCAGGACAGTGCACCAGTCCACATTTCCACCCTGGTGACCAACTACTTGACAGAGATGGGCGTCAAGACTGTCTCTCACCCTCCCTACAGTCCAGACCTTGCCCCATGCGGCTTCTTGTAATTCCCCAAGCTGAAGGAGAACCTCAGGGTCAGTCGTTTTGAAGACATTGAGGAGATGAAGGAGGCTGTGACAAGGGTCCTAGACACCTTCACTTTGGAGGACTACGAGGGGGCCTTCAAGAAGTGGCTAGAGTGCTACAGCAAGTGCATTGAAGTTGGAGGGTCCTATTTTGAAGGAGATTAGAGTCTTGTACTTTTTTGAAATAAATAAGTGCCTCCTAAAAAAGTCTCAAAACTTCTTGAATGCATCTTGTACATCTCCGTGTGTGTGTGTGTGTGTGTGTGTGTGTGTGTGTGTGTGTGTGTGAGAGAGAGAGAGAGAGAGAGAGAGAGAGAGAGAGAGAGAGAGAGAGAGTGTGTGTGTGTCTGTCTGTAAGGCAGGGCATAATCAGCTAATTCTTTGAAGATACAAATCCCTGATGATGTCTTGTACTGCAACACTCCAGACCAAAAAGAAACAAAATCTGAAGAAATTCGACAATTAAAATTTGACCAAAAAATCTGACTATTAAAATTTGACCAAATTCCGCTACACAAGCAGCAAAATCCCGCTAATCCTATGCAAATTGCCGTATTTCGGGCCTTTCTGCCAAAATTCGGCCAAATAGTTTGGCCATAGGGAGTCTCCGTTTTTTACGGCCAAACAAAACTTCACGGCCAAATTTCACGAATTTGGCCGAAAAATCGGCCACCTGGCAATCCTGCTACCCAGGGGCAAAGTGGGAAAGGGCGTGGCCAACTCAACGATCAGAGAGGCAAGTGTAAGGGAACGATAATTCACAAAATATCGTTCAGTAGAATGCTCTGTCTGTACATAGAGACAGTCACTCACGAGAAAATGACGAAAGTTTTGAAAACTTGATGCAAATATAAGTACAGGAGCGGACAGTTAAGAGAATGAGCGAAATTCAATGGATTTCAGAATTGTTCAATCGTTCCCAGAATGTCGATCAATGTCACGAATTACGAAACGTAACTTCACGATCTGGGAAATTCGTGACAATAATGAAATATAGATGTCATTAGATAATGAGGTATGATTCATAAAAATTAACATTGAATTCAATTTTTCACCTATTCTCAAATTACTTGCACTGAAGGTTAAAGTTATAACCGACCTGGAAATTCTCTTCCCAAATTATAGAGAACTTATAACAATGTGGTTCGCCGATCAAAACAACTCTCAGTGATGATTTAGGTATGAGTGCTGGTACAGACAGTGCCTCAGAATCCAGAAAGGGTGAGACGGGGTAAATACTCAACATCCCGGGTGGCCCACGAACTCCAGTCCGCAACTATTCCTCATTGGCCATGCCATGCCCAAGCCACTGAACATTGTGTCAAGCAATCACAGAAGCTGCAGGCAAAGTATTTAGACATGAGAAGCAAGAAGGCTTCACTAGAGGACAAGAAGTATGCAGGCAGTTGATGTCCAGAAATTACTCACTCAAAGTCCGATACCATGTACCTGGCACAATGATCCCCCCCAAAAAAAGAAGAGAAAAAATCTAGACTTTTAATTTATTTAGTTAGCTGTTTTTTTCCCCCTCATTTTAAAGAATGTTTCTACTGAAAAAAATGAAACTTTGTGAAGCATATTTTCATCACCTTTCAGTTGCTGTTTTTTCTTAAATTCGTGTCCAATTTGCATTATGTTTGCTTTT
Source organism: Birgus latro (assembly GCA_018397915.1). Taxonomy (NCBI): domain Eukaryota; kingdom Metazoa; phylum Arthropoda; class Malacostraca; order Decapoda; family Coenobitidae; genus Birgus; species Birgus latro. Next base: position 1,131 of record JAGKTI010019124.1, on the reverse strand, counting down.
GGGGAGAATGATTTTCACTTTCTTTAATACCAGTAAAGTGTAATTTGTGAGCGCGTGTCGAACGAGCGAGCGTTTGTGCATACGCCTATCATAATATTTTTCATCTTGGTGTAAACTTTCAACGTTTCTGGTGAAGTAGGTGAACAATAACAGAAGGATAATCGAGCTAAAATATTTATTTTCCCACTTTCTCTTTTTTCCTCTTCCATTTTCTCTCTGGATGAGCATGTATAAGGTGCCGTAGCAATTATCACACTCGTAATGTTCACTTCTTTGCTCCCGATTTGCGGTGTCAACGAACTGCGCCGGTAAAAGCTTAGCTTTTGATCGAATGATAAAACCAAGAAATGGGGCGATTACCCTTGATGATTTCACCCCATAAACACAGGAAAACCGTTCATGTAAAATTATGAGCGTAACAGCTGATATTTAATTGTCATAATTCATGCAAGAAAACAATCTTGTTACAACAGGATATCTTTTTTTAATTCGCTTTCATAGTGGGTCATGTCAGTTGAAGCCCTCGGACCATTTCCTTGGAAAGCTGGGATTCCAAGGGGTTTCTTTGGTCTCATGAGTAAATATATAGCTAAAAAAAAAAAAAAAAAAGTGAATGTATCTGCTACCTGCTGAAAGAATCTTTTCTCTATTTTACATGGTAGAAAAATTATTAGCCTCTGAAAACTGACGCGGTCGGTCCATGTCGAGATGGGCCAGGCCCTGGCGTGTTGGGCCGCTCATGTCTCAGCTTGAAGCTGCTTTCAGAAGAGCGGTTTCTGCCGCAGCGGTTTTACCCGCTAGTACGGATGTGCGATTATGGTCAGCCATTCATATGGGCGGTTTTGGCTGCTGCGTGCCAGTTTACTAGTGTCTCTTCGTAATGGTGAACGTGAGGAAGAGTTGTGTGTTTAATTAATGAACAAGGCCATGAAATAAGGAGAAACATCGGAAATTCTGGATCCGTCCCTTGAACAGTAATCGACCCCTGCAGGGTGCATGTTACACTCAGTATGAAGACCTGATAGCTGACGATGCCATGACAGTTCGGCAATTTAAAGTCATCAGTGTTAAAAAAAAACCTATATAGAGCTTCATGGTTAATAAGTCTGTAATTATAGCACATTTCCAATA
>JAGKTI010019123.1:0-17206 GCA_018397915.1 Birgus latro | reverse complement strand
TGGTTTCCCAGCATCCATATTTTCCTCCTAGGTACATATGTCCTCCTCCTCATCACTCATTCCTTAAGCACCATGTCACAAATCAATAGTTTGTGCTGCTGCACACAATCCTCGCTTCCTATAACTTTAACATCCCTCACTAATCTCCTATTAACCCTCCTGACCAGAAAATAATCTATCTGACTACTATTTCCCCCAGACTTGTACGTAATCAACCGGCTGATTCTTTTCCTAAAATGTGTGTTGCACACAATCATGTCCATAGCCTCCCCAAACTCGAGTATTCTTTCCCCTCCCGCATTCCTCACACCATACGCACATCCTCCATGGACTCCTTCATAACCTTGAGCTGCTTCACCCACATGACCATTTAAATCCCCTCCCAGAACCACTACCTCATCATCACCCATACCACTCACTACATGTATTAAATCATCCCAAAATCTATCCTTCTCTGCGTCATCCAATCCTACCTGTGGAGCATATGCCGATATAACTGAAATCAAATTCTGCCCGACCAAAGTTTTCACTACTAATATCCTATCACTTACTCTCATAACATTCATGACATATTCCACCCATTTCTCTGCAACCAACACACCCACACCCCCATATCCATCAGTTCCCCCCTGCCAAAACAACTTATAGTAGCAATCCTTCCCAACAATCTTTCTGGCTAATCCACCCCTGTACCGGACTTCCTGCAAACACGCAACATCCACCCACCTCCTACTGAAAGCCTCAACGACTTCCCATGCTCTTCCTCTCAAACTTCCCACATTCCACGAACCCACCCTAAACCCCCTGGGTGATTTGCTGTCCTCAGGCTTACTTTGGTGCTTGTTTTTGTAGTTCATAGTCAGTAAGATAAAGGAGGGTAAACATTCCAAAGGCCCGACCCATTGCACAGACCCAGGTCCAGGCAATGGATCTAGGACCCCTAGCCCACCAGCTTACCAGTGGCTGTGGTAGTGGCCTCGGGGCACCCTGCCAGGACAGTTGCAGGGACACCCTCCAAGCGTGGCTTGGCACTGCAACTGCCCTGCCATTATACACCCACTGATAGGGCAGCCTCCTGGGGCGCTACTCCCAGGTTCGGGCCCCTCTCTATTGAGCGGAAGCGGTAGCCTGGGAACCGCAATGCCCTGTAGCCTCTAGCACAAGTTCGAGCCCCATCTTGCCCCGGACCCATGATCTATGCCGGCGGAACCCAAGTCAAGCCTCCCCCCAAAGTCCGCCACTAGGTAGCGGGGGCAAAGTTTTCTGGCTGCATGCCCTTGCTGCCGTCAACCCCTGTAACGTAGTGGGATACATTGTGTAATATGTAAAGCGCATGTGGTGTAGTGCATAGGATAGTTAGAGGAAATGTTTGGGAGAGTATGCTGGTCTACTCTCCATGTTACTGTCACACTGAAAAGGTCAGCAAAGGGGGATGGTTAGGTAGCTAGTGAAACAGGAGCTCCAGCTCTCCCTATCACCAGTATCCCCATTCCCCTCGGGAGTACTACCCTGTTCGGCCCGTGCTACAGCCTCCTCCTACTTTGTGAAGATAAATTGTTTATGAACTACTGAGTGCACGGGAACAGCACGGTGAAGGGGGGGAGGGGGTGGTTAGTCAGTGTGTGGCCTTGAGCATCCAGGCCCGTGTCCCAAGTACTCGCTCTGCTCGCAGTTGGAAGCAGCCTGCGTCAATTGGTAACAAGAGGATTAAACTAACATGAAATGTTTCTTGAATTATGAGATGTGTCACATTCATAAGGACAGAAATGGATGGTTTGGAATGGTTAAATAAGAATTGTGTATTCACAGACCAGATATCATTGTTAAGAACATCCATTCAAAAGCCATCAGAAAAACAAGAAAACTGTCTACTGGTTCATGTTCACGAGTAGCAAAATCAGTTATCTCTGATTCAGTCCTTCCAGTCAGTTTTGTATCATCTGTATTGGTTATCAAGACTCCAACATGCTTGCATGCATTAGCCTTGGTCACTTAATGGCAACTCTCCATGCTGCTCAACCTCTGGCAGCCTCACTGTTTAGTCCTTTATCCCTGAGGTCACACTCTATGACCTCATCCCAGGTATTTTCAGGTATGCAGCTCACAACCCTACCCCCGACATTCACACTTCTCACCCTCCACACCCAACTGTCGTCCTCATATTCCCAACATGCCCAAACCATCTGATCTATCCCACCTCATCACAACACCAGTACATTCGAGTCCCATCATTCCTCTCAACTCGTCAATCATAATCCTAACCCTCCCAGGCCTCGCATTCAAGGAAGCACTACACAACCAATCAATGTCATTTCTGAATGGATGAGCCTGTGAACATCCTCTTCCTTTACTGGCCAAGTCTCACTAACATACAGCAACACACACCTATCACATGCCTCATACAAAGATCCTCTTCCTTTACTGGCCAAGTCTCACTAACATACAGCAACTCACACCTATCACATGCCTCATACAAAGATCCCTTAACATGGAGACTGAAGGCCGTAGACTTAAACCGTGGGAAGGCGTTCACCTTGCTCTCTCCGTATCTTTTGGCAGTCTTAATGCACGAGAGGGACAGTTCCCCGGTGAACAGGAAAGGATTACCACAGCATAGTACTGGAATCTGAGGGGAGACTCATAGCACCCCTTCGCATGCCCCTTCGTTGTATTATAGCAGCCTTTTGCAAAGAAAACTAAGTAGAATTTGAAGGACCTTGTGGTGTGTGTGATGGGAATTTTAATTAAAAATAAAAACATCATGTAAAGAAAAAAAAAATAAGTGGTTAATATTTTTATCATTTTAAAAGACTTCACCGCTTCTCTAGAGATGGTTAATTTACGACAAAATGAAAACTAAGATGAGATACTGTATCCACCTCCATTCTATTTTTCAATATTTCTATCAAGCTGTTTATCCAATAGGGTGCATGATACTTTTACAATTTGTTTGATTAGTACGTGAAATAATTCCTACAGCAAAAAATGGCCGAGTACTACCTAAACAGATGACTGGTGCACAGCCTGTTAGTTTGAATTACAAAGTCTCACGTTTGCACTCAGTAAACTTTTACAAGTCCGCACTATTTTGTTCTGGCTTGGCAATATATTTTTCATGTGTATTCTCATGTGATTTGAATGAATTTGGCTTTTAATTTCAGTGTTCATGATTGGTTTTCTAATTAACCCCCCCACCCCGTGTCTTGGGGGGTGGGATTTCGGGGTTCTGGGTGGGAGGAATGGCAAAAACAGGCATCTGGGGAAGAAATACAGTCAAAATCGGTACGACCAGCTGAGGCGTATCCGTAGGGTTATTATTGACCGCATGAACCCCTCTGAAGCTATGACTAACACCAAATTTTTCCTGTAAGAACTGCAAACATTAATAGATTATATTGTGTGTGAATCTTACAACCTGTCATATGTATTTTAAGGTTTTGAATTTTAAATTAATCAGTGTTACCAACTCTTTGCCACGCCTACCCACATGAAGGGGTGCGCTCTCCCGCTTTCAAGATTACCACTTACGTTGAAGGTGTGAGCTTCCACCTCGAGCGGGGTGCGGGAAGGGTATCTCCTGCCCTCAGTTTCAAGACTACAGGCATGAGCCCTCTCAACGTTAGGAAAGGACACAGCTCCCTGAACTTTCTCCAACCACTCCAGACCCTAGCCACAGACCTAGCTCCAGTCCCACCTACAGCACATAACATCTATCTATCTATCTATTGCCAGACACCATAATCCCGTAAGGGGTGGCCATTTGACTTGAGTTATTTGTTTTATGGGGAGGGGCATTAACCCTCCACCAAGCCACTTGCTGACACGTAGGAAGCATGTATGGTTTGGTTATATGGTTACCACCCAGCGTTGTAAATAGTTTCTTGGCTTACAGAAAACCATTTGGCTTGTCCCTCAATGTAAAGCCATCTGAAAAGGAAAGAAAAGCAATAAGAGGTGACAGGAAAGATGGAAAAAATAGGAAGAGAGGAGGGCAGGAACAGAAAAAGAATGATAAAGGCTAAGGAAGAAGTAGGCAGCACTACATCAAGTGAGTGGATGATGGTCGCCACCACCTACATAACATGTCCCCCCCCCCAAAAAAAAAAAAAAAAAAACTCCACATCTCATGAGACTCTCCAGTAAAAACAATATTTTCATGCCTGACTATCTGTACATGCTCTTTTCAACAAACCACCCACATGAAATTAACATTTTTCCACAATCTAACCACTACATCTCTTATGCACCCACTTATCTCAAACACTGCAGAAGATGGAGCTACTTTCCAAACCCTTGTGGCAAACTGCACATGGCCACAATCCCCTTCCTTTTTCAGTACCGGTATAGGTATGCCCCCGAGATATGATACCCCTAGATGCGCTACCCTGGCTTACCAATGGAGGTAGAAATACCACCATACCCCACCTAAAGATGGCCATACCCAGGTTTAACAATGTTTCCCCCCCTCCCCCCCCAATTTTAATGATATACTTAAATTTTTTGTTTAGGTTGTTTTATAAACTGTTTTTTGACTTAAATTAATGTGTTTTAGTCATAGGTGGGGTGAACCTGTCATTTTGGGATACCGTTTACTAAGTTTGATTTTTTTCCCAGACATACATTGTATTTGACAATTTTCAGATTTTATCTTTGGGTTTAGGTGAGTTAAGCTTAGTTTAGCCTGTTTTAAAGCTATTTTGGGGTTTAGGTTGGCTAGAAACTTGTTTTTGGACTCATGTGGGTGGGTTAAAGACTTGGTTAGGGGGGAAACTCAAGGCTCAAGAATGCATCCCTATACTTTACATGTTAAATCTACCCCAAGATACGATACCCTGCCTAGCAATGGGTTTTTACTTAACCAATTACAACGTTAAACCAGGGTATACCGGTACAGTAATCCCTCAAGTATCCAGACGCTCCATATCCTGTCATGCTCTGTATATGGACATTAGGCCTTGGCTCTATTAGGTCCATATCTGGATTTATTTGTCTGTAACCAAGACATAAAAGTTCCAGCTTTGGCAGCCGGCTGGCCTACAAAGCCAAGAATGTCCGATGGGTGACTTACTGTCCTCTTTGTTCATACATGGGTAATAGATCTTAACCAACAGGCTGATCTAAAATGGCTGTCAGGGTCCCTACCGAATGGTGAAAGTCATCCAGCAGCCAGGATTACTGGTAATGTACCACCAGCACGCAAGTAATACTGCGTGCAACCCACAGGCTGACTAAAAATGCCCATCCACCTCCTCAATGAATGAACAAAGTCCACTGGCCAGCCTTGCCCCCCCACCTCCCTCATCCCTCCTCCATCGCCTTCCATGCTCCCCACTGCCAGAGCCCAGGCTTATCTCCCTCCCTCCCACCCTGTTCCTCAGTCCTACCCCTACCCCACCATCATGCCGCCTATCATCTACTAGTGAGTTTTTAAAGTTTTTGGTGATTTATTTGAATACTATTGGTTGCATTAAAATTCTAAAAATGCCACGAGAAAGCTCTAGAAATTCTGCATCTAGACATATGCTTAGCTCTTGCATGGAGTGGGCAAAATTTTATGCCAGGATTTTGGGAAGTTGTTTGAAGGTATTTTTTACTCGAACAACTTTAATTTCACTGCATTTCTGTACTTCTACTCATCAGTTTTGTGTGTTTTTATTAGCTTATCTGACAGCACAGACGATGGTATACAATTTACACAAATATAACCAATTTCTGGGGGTATATTTGACTTTTTTTTCTTTTTTTTTTTAAATGCCATGGAAGCATCCATTACCCGGTGCCCCAGAAATTTACCTGTTTTTGCAACTGTCTTCAGTGATTTTTCTGTGGATTTTTGTTGTTTATGCATTGCTTTCTCAGTGTCTAGCATTCTATCTGTCTATCTATCTATTGCCAGAAGCCTTAATCCCGTAAGAGGTGGCCGCAAACAAATCGCCTCCACGTCACTCTGTACCACGCCATTTCACTGCGCTGCTCCCAGCTCATACCCCTCTCTCTCATATACCTCTCTATTCCATCCCTCCATCTAATCCTTGGCCTCCCCCCTCCCTCTCCCACCCTCCACCTCACTCACATACACTCTCCTCGTCAGTCTCACACTCTCCATCCTCTCCACATGGCTGCAGTGCGTGTGGATAGTGAACAAAGTAAATTATTCTATTTGAAGGTTGGACTGAAAGAAGGATGTGTCATGTCTCCATGGATGTTCAATCTGTAAATGGATGGGGTTATAAAAGAGATACAAGGTAGGGCAGTGGATGTTGGAGTGGCCCTAGTGAGAGAGGGCAGTGTTTGAAAACTCCCTGTACTGTTCTTTGCGGATGATACAGTGTTGTTAAGTGAAGACGAACGGGAGTTGCAACGCTTGGTATATGAGTTTAGGAGAGTGTGTAAGAAACAGAATCTAAAGGTGAACACAGGGAAGAGTAAAGTGATGGTCTTCAAGAGAAGTGAAGTCAGTGAATGTAAAGTGAGATTGGATGGGGAGGAAATGGAGAATGTGAGTGCATTTAAGTACAGTAAGTCCTCGTGGTGGGTTAGTGCCCCACCCCGTAAAAACAACTAACTAAAAATACAAACAGGAAGCCTCAGACCAGGACTGACCAAAAGTTGACGAAAAAGGACAAGGTAAAGACTGCGACCTGGAATGTAAGGGATATGAATGATGAGGTGAAAGAGAGAAAGATTGTACAGATGCTTGAGAGTGCAAAAGTGGATATATGTGGAATAACTGAAACTAAATGGTGAGGTGAGAGTGTGAGAGAATGGGAATATAGATGGGGTATATGCACGGGAGTGGATGAGAATGAGAGGGCGAAAGAGGGAGTGTGTATTGTTGTGAGCAACAGGTGGAAGGAGAATGTAAGAGAGTATGGATCAGTTGGGTCAAGGATTGTGTGGGTAAGAGTGAAAGTTGGACTACAAATGTGGGTAATTGTGTGCGTGTACAGTGCTTCCACCAATTTTGCGAGAATATGGTCGACAAAAAACCTCACAAAATCGAAATTCGCAAAGTTTAAACAATTAAATATATGCAATAAAGGTAAATTGGTTGACATCACCCCAAGGTAAGCACTTTTTCCCACTCTTTCTCTCGACTCTACCTCTTAATTTTATGATGATAAATGAAACAAACATGGACTGATGTATTGTACAGTAATATTATGAAAACATCATAGGTAAGAAACATAAAAAAGAAAAAAATGCATATTTACTCTGATGTGAAGACTGGCGTGGTGTACGGGACTGGTGGCGGGGCAAGGCTTGGGTGTGACTACTGTGGTGTAAACAAATGTGGGGGGCGGCAGAACACCGAACTAGGAGGCACAGTACGCCCAGCGAACCACGACGTCACTACTCCGCATGGCAAAGTAGTGCGGGAAGACGACTTTACCACGACTCGACCTCGCAAAGTGTGTGATCACTCGCAAAGTTCATAAATGTTAAAAAACAAATGATTTGGAACTACCTCGCAAAATTGGTGATTCACAAAGTTAAAGTTCGCAAAGATGAAGGATGTACTGCATGCGCCAACACAAGATCGTGTAAGTAGAGTGAGAGAAGAGTTTTGGACAAATGTGGAAGCCTGCTTGGAAAAGTTTGAAAGGAATGAGAGAGTGTTTCTGATTGGAGATATGAATGGAAAAGTAGGGAATGAGAAGGTGGATGGAGTGGTTGGTGAGTCGGGTGTGCCTGCAGAGATGGATGAGAATGGCAGTGCTTTAGTGGACATTTGTGCTGGGAGGGGCTTGGTGGTAGCTAATACCCTCTTCAGGCACAAAATGATCCATAGGTATACACGGCGAGTGGTGAGAAGAGAGGATGGGGGAATGAATGAACAGAAGGCAATGATTGACTGTGTGTGTGGATGAACAGATGAGAAGATGTATAATTGATGCAAGAGTATATAGAGGTTGGGGGAGTGGACTTTCTGACCACCACTTGGTGGTGGCCAGAATCAGAATCCAAACAAGATGGAGGAAGAAAAGAAGGGAAGGACAGGAGGAAGTTTTTGTTACAAGGAGGGTAGAAAAGTTACAAGAAGATGGAATAAAGGCTGAATATAAAAGGGAAGTGGAGCGATTGGGTAAATATAGATTGGAGCAGATGGGGGACGTGGAGGGTGTGTGCAAGGTATTGACAGAAGAAATCTGTGCAGCATGTGAGGTGGTGTGTGGGGTGAAGAGAGGACGAAAGGGGGTTCAGGGAAAAGCATGGTGGACTGAAGAGGTGAGAGAGGCTGTGGCACAAAAGAAGAAAGCATATAATGAGTGGATGACGAACAGGTGCGATGAAGAAGCTGAGAGATGGACGAGAGTGTTATATGTAGTGAGGAGGAGAGAGGTTTAAAGATTAGTAAGAGAGAGTAAGAAGAGAGTGGATGAGGAATTTGGAAGGAATTTGAGTGCAAAGTGGAGGGAATGTAAGAAAATGTTCTGGAAGGAGGTAAAGAGAGCTAGACAGGGTGCCAACGAATTCAGTGGGGGTGTGAAAGATAAAAATGGTAGATTACTAGTGGAGAAGGGAGAAAAAGTACACAGATGGAGAGAACACATTAATGAACTGTTGAACATAGAGAATGAAAGTAATGTAAGTATAAGTGGCTGGGGAATGGCAGGGAGAAGCGGGGTTGTGAGAAGAAAGGAAGAAATCACCAGGATGGAAGTGGTGGAAGCAATGAAGAAAGTTAAAATGGGGAAAGCCCCAGGAATTGATGGAGTGTGTGGTGAAATGCTGAAGCATGGGGGAAAGATAGTAATAGAATGGATGTGGAAGGTGTGCAGATTGGCTTGGGAGGAGGGTAGAGTCCCGGAGGATTGGAAGTCAGGTATAATTATTCCTCTGTACAAAGGAAAAGGGGAAAAAGCAGTGTGTGGTAATCATAGGGGCATTTGCCTTCTCAGTGTAATAGGAAAAGTATATGGTAGGATACTTATTGACAGAGTTAGAGAAATTACTGAGGAATTAGTTGGAGAACAACAAGGAGGTTTTAGGAAGGGAAGAGGTCGTGTAGGCCAGATATTCATTCTTAGATCCTTAGTGGAAAAGTTTCTAGAGAAGGGCAAGAAGTTGTATGCAGCCTTCATGGATTTGGAGAAAGCATATGACAGGGTGGATAGACAAGGTTTGTGGATGGTATTAAGAATATATGGAGTGGATGGGAAGTTGTTGAAGGCAGTGAAGAGTATGTATGAGGGTGCTAAGGCTGCAGTGCGTGTGGATGGCAAACTGAGTGAATCTTTCCATTTGAAGGTTAGATTGAAACAAGGATGTGTCATGTCTCCATGGTTGTTCAATCTGTATATGGATGGGATTATAAAAGAGATACAAGGTCGGGCAGTGGATGTTGGAGCGGCCCTAGTGAGAGAGGGCAGTGTTTGGAAACTCCCTGTACTGTTGTTTGCAGATGATACTGTGTTGTTGAGCGAAGACGAAGGGGAGCTGCAAGGCTTGGTAGATGAGTTTGGGAGAGTGTGTAAGAAACGGAATCTAAAGGTGAATGTGGGGAAGAGTGAAGTGATGGTCTTCGAGAGAAGTGAAGCCAGTGAATGTACAGTGAGATTGGATGGGGAGGATATGGAGAATGTGAGTGAAAGTACTTGGGCAGTGTGATGATTAAGGATGGAAGTCTGGAGGATGAAGTGCTCGAAAGGGTGCAGCAGGGAAGGAAGGTTGCTGGTTCATTGAAAGCAGTGATAAGAAACAGGGAGGTGAGCATGGAAGTGAAAAAGTTGTTACATGACAGTATTGTGATACCAACTCTGACATATGGAAGTGAAGCTTGGACCCTGTTGGAAGGACAGAGGTCAAGAGTGAGAGCAGTGGAAATCAGTTATTTGAGAGGAGCATGTGGAGTCACATGGAGAGACAGACTAACAAATGAGGAAGTGAAGGAGCGTTGTGGTGTGGTTGAGGACGTGATGGGAAGCGTTAGGAGAAACACGTTAAGGTGGTCTGGACATGTGGAGAGGATGGAGAGTGAAAGACTGACAAGGAGAGTGTATGTAAGTGAGGTGGAGGGGGCGAGAGGGAGGGGGAAGCCGAGGATGAGATGGATGGATGGAGTGGAGAGGTATATGAGAGAGGGGGGTGTGAGTTGGGAGCGTGGTAGTGAAATGGCAGGGGACAGAGTGACATGGAGGCGATTTGTTTGTGGCCACCCCATTCAGGATTAAGGCGTCTGGCAATAGATAGATAGATAGAAGTCCTCATATTTCGACGCATTTTTACTTCGATGCTTCATTTTTCGCGAAAGAAAAAAGTTTCCAACATGTTGCAAACTTCGTCATTTTCTCCGAAACTTTGTCACCACTTCCAGCTGGCAGCCTACACTCAGCAGACGACGCATACCGATGTTCATTTGTTGGTGGCCATCTTGCGACCACCCAGCCCTCTATCGATACAACGGCGGTACTACGGACCCCTTCGTCATTGTGTTTTTTGTAATGTCCTCGTCTCGCAGCTCGTGAATTCCTGACCCACACCTAGACGTCTGTAAAATGCAGCACACCAGTGAGGTACAGCGCGCGAAAGAACGAGCTAAGGTTGATGTTGCATGGCCAGCGCCGGAGCCTAAGGAGAAGCGGCCGTACAGGGGCAGCAAGAGGCATCGCCGGTACTCAGCAGCCGACAAGCAGAGGATTTTGCAACTCACTGAGGAGGGGTTGACAGCCCTGAGATACGTCGCCTGACTGGGGCTCCTGACAGCACCATAAGGACACTCAGGAAAAACGAAGCAACTCTCAAAAAGCAGGTAAGTGCACATAAAATAACAGTAAAGTAAATGTGTCTGTGTTTTTTTTCCCTTAACCTTTATTTGTGCCACTGTTTTTTACTGTATCAATATCCACCTAATGGAGTTAGTTTTTAGAGTTAACCAACCAAGTGTTAGTTAGAACAATTCAGGGGAAGAATATACAGTATTGTAATGAAAATCGGTAACGTTGGTTACTGTTACGTTGCATTATACCCCTAAGGAAGAACACAGAACCTCTCAACAAGCAGGTGAATGCATGTAAAATAACAATAAAGTAAATGTGTGTGTTTTTTCCCCACAGCCTTTATTTGTGCCACTTTTTTACTGTATCAATATTCATCTAATGGAGTTAGTTTTTAAAGTTAACCAACGTTAACCAACCAAGTGTTAGTTAGAACAATACAGGGGAAGAATAAAGAGTATTGTAATGAAAATCGGTAACATTGGTTACTGTTATGTCGCATTATACCCCTAAGGAAGAACACGGAACCTCTCAACAAGCAGGTGAGTGCGCATAAAATACCAATAAAGTAAATGTGTGAGTTTTTTCTCCTCAACCTTTATTTGTGCCATTGTTTTTTACTGTATCAATATTCACCTAATGGAGTTAAGTTTTTAGAGTGCGATCAGACGCACAAGCCTAGACACAGCAGAGGTGGACAAAATGACTGTAAGACACCACTTGACACACTACAACTTAAGAGTCAGGTGTGGTTGACATAACAGAGGAAGAGATGAACTCTAGTGAAGAGAATGAAAGGCCAGATCACACTGCACAGGAGAAGATGACCACTCAGAAACTGTCCCACAGCCTGTCCACCATAACCGACATGGCAACAACCTTCGAGACAAACACTGGGACTATGCCTGAGGCTACCCAGATCCTATCCACCTTGAATGATCTGAAGTCTCAAGTGATGGCAGTCTACAACAGAAACATACTGGAGCAGAGTCAAGCCAGGATCACACGATTTTTTAATGTGACACAGAATGTGACTGCTATTATGCAAGACTTAGACATGACAGGAGAGGAGGTTGAAGGAGGAGAAGTGGACAGAGAGGAAGTGGAGTTTCTGGAGCTGAATTCGAGTTTGAGGGCTTCAGCTTTGGTGATAGGGCTTCCCCAGAAAGGCCCATGTCACCTAGTAACTAGCCCATCCACCCTCAACACACCTTTACCTGCCACTCATGCCAATATTTACTTTATTTCTGGTAAGGATTTTTGGTGTTGCAGCTCTTTATAACAGTTCTAATGTCATTTCCGGTACATGTTTACTGTGTTATGCTGTATAAGCAACTAATAAACACTCCACATATAATTTTGGGTAGGGCCTGTTTGGTGCTATAGTACTTTGATAGGGTAGGTAGCTGTCCCACTGGAACGCCCAGCTATTTTTCCCATTGATTCTTAACTTCACACTTCGACGTTTCATGTTTTGCGACATTTTGGCGGAACATCAAAACAGCGAAAAACGAGGACTTACTGTACTTGGGTAGTGTGATGAGTAAGGATGGAAGTTTAGAGGGTGAAGTGCTTGAAAGCGTGAGGCAGTGAAGAAAGGGTGCTGGTTCCTTGAAAGCAGTGATAGGAAACAGGGAAGTGAGCATGGAAGTGAAAAAGCTAATACATGACAGTATTGTGATACCAACTCAACATATGGAAGTGAAGCTTGAACCCTGTTGGAGGGACAGAAGTCAACAGTGAGAACAGTGGAAATGTGTTATTTGAGACAAGCATGTGGAATCACATGGAGAGACAGACTGACATATGAGGAAGTGAAGGAGTGTTGTGGTGTGGATGTGATAGGAAGCATTAGGAGAAACACATTAAGGTGTCTAGCATTACACTGGATATTCCCATATGTTTTGATATCTACATGGCTGAAAGACCAAAGGAAACTGCCACAATTATAAGGGGTACTGTACATTATAGGTAAGGCATTTGTGAATTTTTTAAGTTTATGCATTGTTTTCGTAGTGTCTAACATTACACTGGATATTCCCATGTGTGTTCTGATGTCTAAATATAGCTGAAAGACCATAAAACGCTGCCAAAACTAGGAGGGGTACTGCACATATTGGTAGGGTTGTGCAATTTTTATTTTTTTTTAAATATTAATTGCTTTCTTAGTGTTTAGGATTGTACTGCATATTCCAATTTGTGCTTTGATGTCTAAAAAGAGCCAAAAGACAGCAGAACACTGCCAAAAGTATGAGGGGTACTATGCATATTGTTCCCCCCCCCATTATTTTCTTAGTGTTTGGGATTATACAATAAACCCTTCACAATTCGAACTTTTAGAAGACAGAATCTTCGGTCAGACGAACTCAGGCCGAGACCACGTATGTAAGTAGGCCGAAATGTGGAGGTAGCGGAACAAATGGTGCCAGGCAGACACGTGGCGCCAGTCTGCTGCTTGCTTTTGGAGACGGTAGTTGTACCATTCTTACTGTCATCTAGTGCTGAGCAGTGCTCTCCTTTTGCCTTCTGCCTTGCCATGGAAGGTTCAGAGCTTAAAAGAAGTGATACTGGCACCTCTAGTCGTAAAGGAATGAAGCTAAAAAAAAAAAAAATGTGCATGTGTGACTTAGTGTTAAGTGATCATGATTAGAGTTCAGTATTATTATTACTGAAAGTGTTACATTGCAGTCTTTTACAGTAATTACATTTAAGTTTAGTTCTTAATGTAGAGTGAAATAAATACCGGGTACGGTCTAGAATTTACGTTAAAGTGTGAACTCAACCACCTCCACCAGCTCCGTCTCCAAAACAAAACAAACTGCCAACGAATCAACTGCCTCTAACAAAAGGCAAATTATGTACACTGAATTCTTTCTTTTTTGTCTTTCTTAATTAATTTACACACTGTATATGCTCCTTTACTTTAGTCTTAAAAAGACAAGTAATAAGCATTGTTTTTGCAATTTGGGGGGATGAAAACCCATCTCCAACACATGATGCCGACAGTCTGTACAGCCTCTGTGAATTATTTTCTACCAATTAACCACTTCAGTACTGTGACATCTATTTCTACTTTATTTATGTTTCCTCCAGCTGATTTCATGACACTCAGGACTGGACTCACGTACTGAAGGGGCTAACGAAGGTTGTACCAACCCTGTGCACTTCCACAGATCCAACCTACACTGACTAAAATCGTCTGGTGGCAGAAAACAAAATAAAAATACACCCAGCACTGAAGGGGTTAAAGGTATATTAAATGAACTAAATTGTTTTTTGTCATAACTTATTTATTTATAGGCTATATGCTCCTTTAATTTAGTGTTGAAAGGACAAGTAATAGGTACTGTACTGTCTTGGCAATTTTGGGGGGTGAAAATTCGGTAAGACGGAAAATTTGGTAATTCGAAATAGGGTAGAGACCCAGATAGTCTGACTTGTGAAGGGTTTACTGTACTACATATTGCAAAGTAAGTTTTGATGTCTAAAAACAGCTAAAAAAACACAGAACACTGCCAAACTCAGGAAGGGTACTAGGGGTACTATACATGTAGGATGGGTATAGGTAACGTATCAGTACAGAAGAGGATATTGCTCCGTACCCGGACATTGACTGTATTATGTCGGATAATCGGGGGATTACTGTACTGCCAATAGTCCTACATATCATCACTTTTGTTTTACCTACATTTACTCTCAAACCCTTGCACCCCATTTCGTCTTCCCATTTCCTATATCTTTCCTCTGTTTCCCTTTCATTCTCTGGAATAAACACCAAGTCATCAGCATACAACATCAACCATGGAAGTCCATTTCTGAAGTCACATGAGAAAGTATCAAGAACTATAACAAACAATAAGGGGCTCTAGACTGACCCCTGATGCATGACATGCAAGGAAAGTCATCACTCATATTTCCATTCACTCTCACCTGGGTACAGGCATTCACATACATAGCCATAACCACTCTAACCTGTCACTTCTCAATCTCATGCTTTCTCACTACCTACTTCGCCACCACCCTAAGGACTCTGTCAAAGCCCTTCTCCAAATCAACAGAAACAAATTACAGATTCCTTTTCTTTCCTACACTGGACAGTGGATCCTCGGCATACGAAAGGGATAGAGACTGGAAAAAGCTTTCGTAAAGCAAAATTTTGTATATCGGAGCAATTTTTCCCATTGAAATATTGTATACATAAAAAGGGGGGGATGCGTTCCAGGATTCCAGGACCCCCTTGGACCCCCCACCTAAACTCTACCCTTCCTATTTTGAAGTACGTAATAACTGTAGAAGTAAGTAATACCTGTAGATGTAGAGAATGAGGTGGCCATTTTCTTGTACATCTCCTTTTTCTTGGTCACAGTTCCAAAGGTGGAAGCTGCAAGGCCTAAAGCACGCCCAATCTCCAAGACTCCCTGCCCATCCACGTGGCGTAATTTCCAATTTCCTCGCCAGAGTTAGAGTATGGTGCTGTTTCTTCTTTGCAGAGGGCCCCCCCATTGCTGGAGATGATGCAGGGTGCATGGAAGGCATGTCTAAACAATATGAAAATGTGTAGAGCTGCGAAAATATCCTCACGTGCAGCAAAGCTACGAGGAGGGATGTGGACTGGTTCCGGGAAAATTCGCCGTGAAGTCAATTCGCCGTCAGACAATTCCCCATCAAAACATGGACAATTCCGTCATTCTATAAATATACTTAATATTAACTGATCAATGCACTATAATAACTAGTATCATGGGGAACCATCAAGGTCTATGTTCACTCAATAGCGTAGGTTTGGATATTAGTTTACAATTTGCACTTGTAGTCAATAATTAACTTATTTCTGCCTCACTGTAGTCGACTTTGAATTATAATCTGGTGTCTCCCATAGCTGTCTTCAGTAATTATTATTGCAATTTTTGGATGCAGTAGGTCGAGATTGATTGATTAGCTAAGAATGTAGACGTAATATGAAAATTATTCGTGTAATTTTAGAGTATGTCGATCATTCACTTAAGCATCGAAAATTCATAGAGAAATCACTCAGCTGACCTTTAAAATGCTGCTACAGGTAAGAAAACCCTCACATTTGCTGTGTTTTCTATGGGCCCTGGCTCCAGAGAATATGTGATCTATGGGAGGGTAACTTCCAAACCACTTATAACAGTTATTTATTTATTTATTTATTTGGTATGAATTTATATGTACTACAAGAGTATATTGGTTTTCACACAGTAATATAGGCAATATAACCGGTTTCACTCACCAAACACATCAAACATACCGCACCTTACCTGATCATCATTTCTGACTGTTTCTTCCTCTACCACTACGTAAACTTTGTCCTCCACATTGTCATCGATTGGGGAATCACTTAGGCCTTGAATTTCATACCGTGGCGTGATATGTCTTTACTAGCCAGGTCACTGGTAAAAGCTGAGTTGCCTAGACAATGGCATGCGGAGCATATGCCTGATTTACGTTTCAATATACAGTATATATATATAATGTATATATACTGTTACATTTATTATAAAGAGAATAAATCACCATCAGCTTTATAACTTATATAACTCGAAAACTAACATACTTGCTAAATTAACTGATATGTAAATAAACGACGGGGAATCGTCCTGACGCCGAAAAGTCCTGATGACGAATTGTCTTGTTATTGTTGTGACAGCCTCGCCACAAGCAAGCCACATTCTGAATTTGTCGTATTTCCTTTCGCGTCACTTTTCGTATCATCAAGACAAATACCTTTCGTACAGTGGAATTTGTCCTATATTCATCGCTTTCGTAACATCGAATTTTCGTTTACCAGGGATCCACTAATTTTCTTGAAGCTGTAGGGCAATGAATATGGCATCAGTTGTCCTTCTGCCCTGCAAAAATCGAACTGCATCTCATTAACATTCAATCTTTCCCTTATCACACCTTTTAGGACTCTCTCCATACCTTTATTATCTGGTCCAAAAGTTTAATGCTTCTATAATTTCCTCTTTCCAGGGGATCATCCTTCCCACTTTACACATTTAAAATCACATTCTTCAAGCCAGTCATGTGGAACAAGAAGTTTATATACAGTAAACCTTGCATAAGCCGAACTTTAAGAAGCCGGAATCTTCGGTTGGCCGAACTCAGGCCGAGACAACGTATGAAAGAAGGCCGAAATGCAAAAGCAGGGGGAGAAATGGCACCAGGTGGACACGTGGTGCCAGTCTGCTGCTTGCTTTTGGAGACAGTAGTTGTGCCATTCTTACTGTCATCTAGTGCTGAGCAGTGCTCTCCTTTTGCCTTCTGCCTTGCCATGGAAGGTTCAAAGTTTAAAAGAAGTGATACTGGCACCTCAAGTCGTAAAGGAATGAAGCTTAAAAAAAAAAATGTGCGCAGGTGACTTAGTGTAGTGATCATGATTAAAGTTCAGTACTATTATTACTGAAAGTGTTACATTGCAGTCTATTACAGTGATTACATTTAAGTTTAGTTCTTAATATAGA